>JAJJWW010003814.1:0-11672 GCA_023531295.1 Papaver armeniacum | reverse complement strand
GCCATCAATGAAGAGGTAATAACTTTAAACCTAAGTCTCCTTTGATCAAATTCTTTTCTTACCTCAACTTTGGAAACACGATTTAAAAGAAACTAGTTCAATGACTCATATGAAACTAGTTAAAGAGTTGTTCAATTGTTATATTCCCATAGAAGTATACAACACAATCGAAGCAAAATTAGTTTGATTCACTCGAATCAACATAAACATTATAGCCACGGTTTGCAAAGAATGCATTCCTTAATATTTAAATGTATATAGTTCATGTACACAACCGATTTAGAACTTTAACCTTCAAGTACGTGACGGATACGCATACTTAAATGCGATTTGAAATTGGGTTTCGCGATCGAACGGATACGCATACCTAATGGATTGTGACATGTTGTGTACTATTGCACATATGTTGTCCGTGTCCAGGGAACCATAGTATCGTACACATTATCGTACATGTTGGTTTGAGTGTCAGGAACCTAACTATCTTGCGTGCCGAATGCAGCGTCTTGTCGTAAGGTTCATGTCGCAGATTTTCTTTGGGATTGGAGGTATGCGTACATGTTACGCATCTTGTGAAACAATTTCAGTCCAGGTATTTCAAGTTTGTGTACAGTTCGCGTATGAAGGTTAAGTTCTAAAATCGGTTTGTGTACATGAACTAATACATTTATATATTGAGAATGCATTCTTGCAAACCATTAGCTATAATGTTCATGTTGATTGATGAATCAAGCATTTACTCGATTGTGTTCTTGTATACTTCTGAGAATATAGCAATTGAAACGACTCTTTAACTAGTTTCATTTTAGTTTTTTGAACTAGTTATGGTTAAGATGAATAAGGTTGATATGAGAGTGTTCATATGGCTAACCTTGGATAACTATTGTTGAGACAACATGGTGTACACGTTTAGGTACGGTTTACATAAACCTAAATGAAAGTACATTTCATTTATGTGTAACAAAGTAATTTCGATCTAACGGTTTGAAAGATATTAGCTTGAATCTAATCAGTTTTTATCTAGTTGAATATTGAATCTTTGTTACAGGAAGTAGCAGATTGCAAATCTTTGATTTGAAAACTATATAAAGGAGAACTCTAACATGACTAGGAAACCTAATCCCCATGGCTCTGTGTGATACTAGTTGCATATGCTTGAAGTCGATTCTCTTTTAACCTTGGGTTTTTCATGAAGCCTTGTAGGTTAACGACTTGAACTTCATTTGGATTGTGAAGCAGACGACTATTTTTCTCTGTAGTTGCGTGATCAGTCTTGCATCTTATCGTGTTTGGGTACAATTTTCTTAAGATTGGCTCGAAATTTATTCTCCAGATAGGCAAGATAAAAATAATCACAAACATCTTCGTCTCATCGTTTGTGATTCCACAACATCTTGTTTCGCTACCATACGATTGAGATTGTTGTGATGTGATTGTTAATATTAAGTGATTCTTCGGGAATATAGAGTCTGGTTTATCAATTGGTTCTGTTCACATGATTTATCAAAATACGGAAAAAAACTCGTAGGTATTTATTGGGAGGCAGTTTATCTATTCCTATAGACTTTTACTTATGTGAGGCTGATTTGTTTATCAAGTCTTCGACTTTGGGTTGTAGCAACTCTGTTGTGGGTGAGATCGGCTAAGGAATCAAGTGCGTAGTATCTGCTGGATGAGGAGACGTAAACATGTTGTACCTTGAATCGAGCGTGAGATTGATTAGGGTTCAACTACGGTCTAGTCCAGTTCATTGGTAGTAGGCTAAGTGTCTATAGCGGCTTAATACAGTGTGGTGTTCAAATCGGACTAGGTCTAGGGTTTTTACACATTTGCGGTTTCCTCGTTAACAAAATTCTGGTGTCGGTGTTATTTCTTTTTCGCGTATATTTTGTTATATAATTGAAATATCACGAGTTGTGCATTGAATCGATCAATTAGGAAATCAACCTCACAGTTTGTTGATTGATCCTTGAACATTGGTCTTTAGTGTACCGTTCCGAGTTATTTCTCTTATATTCAATCGGGCTGCAAAATTCTATTTGTTGATTGCGGATTGTTGAGATATAGAATCTGTGACTCTTGGATATACTTTTCTCTGGATTAGTCTAGCTGTCTAGTTGATTCTCTTGAAAAGTATATTGGAGTTTGTATTTAGATTCTAAGCAATTTTTGGGTGTGGTTGTTGTTGCCCCCTCATTTCGGTTGGTATCAAAAGAGGCAAACACGATAAAACCTCATAGAGTCACGTGTTTGTAAACGTCAGTATGGTGATTAAATCTCTAAACGCTTCACGAAAATGGATAAAATCAACTTCGAGCGTGTTAGAAACCATCGATATGGTTGAGGATCTAAGTTAAAAAAATCATCGTAATCTTTGTCTAAAAAAAATAATTAATAAGAGGAAAATTGATGGACTTCATTGCGAAATTATATAAAAAATTAGAGCTTGAGAATGTTGAAGAGGTTATTAATCTCAAAGATGTTGGATGAACAAATTCGGATCAACTCGATCTTGTTGTAGAAATCGCAAAACTTAAGGATTTGAGCACAGCAAGTCATCTTGATAGTTTGAGTAACTCCTCAATTCTTCATTGAAGAATTGTCGTATGTCGGTGATAAACGAGGTTTAGGCTTTGTGGCCCGAAAGTGCTCGAAATTCTTGAGCAAAATAAAAATGTTGGTACATGTATGTTTTGTGGTTTTCATAATCACCATCATCATGTATGTTTGTCTTTAGAAAGAGTAAATGTTGCACGTAATCTTCACAAGAATCTTGTACCCACTTATCTGCTCTTAAATGACAATCAATACTAACAAGAAAGCCCAATTGGGTTAGTAGTGCTAGTATGGGAGCTTTTGCTCCAAATCAACATCACCCTTTCAATTGTTTCTTGATAGTGGATGTAGCAGGCATATGACTGGAGATCTCTAGTGGTTTGTCAATCTGGCGACTTTGATGGTGGCGATAACATTCGATGATGAGAGGTGCTACTACATAAGCAAAGAAGGGGACGTCAAATTACCTGGTGTTCCTGAAATTCATGATGTAGTATATGTTAAAGGTATGACTGCTAATCTTCTTTCTGTTAGTCAAATCTGTGACAAATGCCATAAGGTTGTCTTTCATGCTAATGGATGTAACATTGTAGACAAATCTGGAAAAGTGATTTTTCAAGGATCACGTGTGTTGATGGTGGATTTTCATTTAAGGTTAAATTTGTAAAAAACCGGAAAAATTATGCGCTGACATCTTGTAAAAGATAAAGCCATTAATAAGTGTTGGATACTCACTCACTTAATTCACCAAGAATGGAGCATGTGGCAACAATCCCATTCGCGTGAATACATGAAATTCCTCGAGGTTGGAGCATGTAGCAACAATCCCATCCTGTGAATTTCATATCGGCCTTGTATTTCCGGTACTCATTATCGGTGTGGCATGGCAGTAGTGTTACTCTTACGGTAACACGAACCTCCAAGCACTATAATGAAACCATGTCTGAAATACATGCATAGTTGACTCTCGGTGTATACTACTCCCCGACAACAGCCCCTCTGGATTGTGTTATACTAAAGGCCTGATTGAGCGTCAGTGTTATATCAAATTTGATCAGTTCGGATCGGATATGATACGATCGATCAAGTCGTCCAACTCCATAAGCATGATTGGATGACCCAGATCAATTCCATCACCCCAAGGAGTATGGAATACCCACGGCCCGACCCTCATGGTCGGTCATTGGCCTAGCTTGCCAAGAACCGTTCATACCAAGCATTATGGACTAAAACCTAAATTAGGGTTTGTGGCATATTACATGTGTTGCAAACGACTCAACCATCCATCTTCGCAGGTATAGATGGAGGGTGTAGATGTAGATTCAAAGGGCCCACAACATGTCAACACGATCATCATGGGCCCTACACACTTGACCAATCCACAAGACCAACCATGCTTGGTTGCAACAAATTCGTACGCCCAAAGGGGAGCATGGTCACACGGTATGAAAGCCAAAATTAGGGTTTCAAGCCATCACGAGCGTCCATCTTCTCCCGCACGAATGGAGGGTCCAGATTAGATTAAGCAGTCCGGTCATACCCGGATGACCATTGTGGGCCCATCTACCTCCTCATGTGTTCGGCCAAGGCATATCATGCACAGTTGGCCAAAACGTGCGCCCAAACTAGCGTGGCCACGCCTCCCAAACCACAACCGATCTCGACCGCTCAACTCGCCGGACGATTTGGGTGGCTCGGATCATGTTTTAATGGGATATTCGGAGTATGGCGTGAACACCGGCCCTACCATCTTCACGTCAAACCAATCGGCCAAGACCGACCAAGTTAGGGTCTTGGAACGCGCGGAGAAAAGAGCATGGTGCGCGCCCTCTCGCGGATCAAACTCCTGGTCAAATCGATCTCAACCACTCCTCTTTAGGTCAAATTGAGTGGCCTAGATCACACCTTCATGGGACAAGAGACATGGACGTGTACACCCCGCATGCTATCTACATACACGCCCGGGTCGGTCCTCTCAAATCCTTCCCATGCTTGGTTCACAAAGTTCGAGTGATGCTTGCGCGCCTCGTCAAAACCCTAATTTCATTAACGGTGCGGATAGTGTCTCAAAGATCATCTCATCGGTCCAACTTTCACCACTGGTTATACAACCACAGTCGGAGTTAATTGGTTAGTGAGCGTCATTACCCATCACTTTACCCACGTCAAGATCAAATGCACTGCGTAAAATACACACGATACTTCCACAATATCGACTTCAACTCTTGCAGTTAGTCAATCTCGTTACATGCTATCTTTCGTGGATCCACAATCCACACATTCGATTATCAATCATGTCTGGCGGGGGATACATCGGGGGTATTGGTCTCGTTTTCTGCGTCGTGTGCAACAGCCCATCACAAGAACGTGTTAGGAAGTCATGGACGGTTAGGAGATGAACATGAGAAGTGGGCAAGGCTGGTCGTGTATCACCAACGCACAACTCCACTACTCCATCACTTCACTTCCTCCACTTCCCACGAGAGACGTAAATAAGACTTAATGACTTGTATAAATAGGTTCTCATACTCCCGTTCCAAGCGACGGGAGAAAAGCAGAGAAAAACAACAAGAAAACACCCAGAGCCTGCACCAATCGTAAGCTTGTTCACTTTCCCCGTTGCAAGTCACAAGCAAGTCTACACCTTCACAATCTCAACACCTTCGCCCTCTCCCTAAGATCAACCCCATCTCCTTCACTTTCATGGCAAAACAAGTCACGAATCCGGCCATTTCTTGGTTTTAAGCGGGACTTGCACAAATTGATCTCGAATCTAGAAGCACTCACCTTGCTTGATGCATTTGTTTAAGGTTTAAATTCATTCCTCATCCACACCCCAAATTACAAGTCGCAGGAGTAGTTTTCACCCATAAACAATTGACGACCACGGTGGGAGGTTGATCTCTCGGTCACAAATTGAATGTATCTCAGGAAACCACGGTGGTTCGGATATCATAAGGAAGTTTAGCTAGAATGCCGGAGGATGTCTTGGCAAATCAATAGGTATCCAGAGAAACGGACGAGACATTCGCCTTTTTGAATGATATAAGAAGACAATTACAGAAGGGTCGGCATGATCTACTCAAGCGGTGCAAGAAATGTTGAATCCTTAGTTGAGGTCACACCTTCTGCCGTGGAGAGGCAAAAAGAGCCGCAACCGGGCAGGAGACCTCGGGAAAGACGAACAACATAGTCCCGTAGGCAAGACTCGGAGGCAACTCCACAGAGAAAGACTTGTCAAGGGTACCACAACGTCTGGGATAAAAAATGGAGCACAATTTTACGGATCCTATTTGGAAGATTTATATCTCAAGACCCTTGTCAAGCCCTAAGAGCGTTGTCAATCCTATCGACTTTCAACTAAGTGAAGAAATGCTTGAGGAAGGAGAGATCAATCAAGGGACATGTGGTACAGAGATGGGAACGTTCAATTCGATCACTCGGCAGTGATATTACAACACCTCCCATCACGAGCCGAGCAGCATGGAAATCACGGCATCTCATCAGTGTAACACCTCGGGTAGTCCAGAGAATAACTTCCACTCCTTCATTGATGAGATGGGAGGGAGGAGAGGAGGACCATTCCCCATTACCATTGAGACTTGATGGAAAGCGGGGGAAGTTCTTGCTAAGACTCAAATGGATATGGCATGAACCCTGGTAAAGAGGTACTCTTTTCTTAAGACATTAACTGATCGATTTCCACAAGAGCCGTGACATCCTGAGCAAAAAAGAACGCATTGAACGCATCCCAGAAGGGACTTAGTGAGCCGTACCTCCATGGGACCCGATCAAAGAAGTTACACATCGATTTGAGGCGGTCTGTCATGGAGACTCTACACTAGGGACTGATCCTCACAACGATCCTCCTCAAGTCAAGAAAATAGTTTCACTATGAACCGGAGGCCGAGTGGATCGGGAAGCGTTTTATCTAGGAAAGTTTATGCGAACTTTCACACCTCTCAAGAATCGGCGCACGGAGACATTTTGTCGCAATCAACCGAGGAAGTTCAACCGTGCCCTACATGTCACCGCACGCATCAAGGATTAGGAGTTGTCGGCCCTTATCGACACGGAGCGTCTTTGAATGTGATTACTCTCAAGACTCTCGGGACATCCAAGGTTCTCCCAGCAAGGTCGACTGGGAAGCCTACCACAATGACGACTTCGAGAAACCAAACCGGACATACGGGAGGAGCTCCGTTTGAAAGAATCGTACAAGTTCGTTGCATCCCACTACCCATGTGGGTCGTCAGGAAGAAGACCGGCTTGCATCATTGAGAGCTAAAACCCACGATGCATCTTTCTTGACGAAGATTCTTCTCCATCCTATGAAGCCATGACCCACGTTCACACGAAGAGGGAATCCAACTTTGCGGCGAATCGTGACCCGAGAAGGGAAAACGGTATAACGACATAACGCCATTATCAATTATCGGGAGGCTAATTACCCGGTCCACCCAATGGAATGCTACAACGACAAAGAACCACAAGAACAAGTGCTAGATGCTCCACAACAGCCAAGCAAGATGGCACCAACTCCACAACCGATGAGATTGAAATCATTGAGGAATATCCTAGCTCATCTCCATCGCCACCTTGTGTACGGATAAACGCACGAAGCTCGTGGAACTTCTCAAAGAGCAAGGACATATTCGCTTGGAGATAAGAAGAAATGCCGGATTTAGATGAAAATTGGTCACCCATCATCTACATGTCATACCCGGATCCAAGTCGGTTAAACGGTTGTAGTTGAATCAGTCTTTATAGACTTGAGAGACTTGAGCAGGTCTTTGCTCAAAACGATCTCCTTACCTAACATCGACATGTTAGTAGATTCAACCGGACACGGCATGTTCTCCTCCATGGATGGATGTAGCGGCTCAAACTGGATAAGGATATACGATCATGATGCAAGTAAGATAGTTTTCAAACTCCTCTCCTGAAATTTTATTATACCATACCCGCCATTTGGTTTAAAGAACAAGGTGCAACGATCATCGACTACTATGACTTAATCTTCCCGCGGAGCCGATACCTCAAGGGAGAAGACCTCAAGAAGATAACGATGTCCACGCCGTCATATCGAGCAAGATCCGGGTAGTCACTTTATCGGGAAGTGGTACATGTCTATCATGCTATGTTGGAGAATCCCGCTTTTGGTCATCTTAATGAGTCGTTGAACGCTCATCTACAACAACATATGCCACGATGAAAAACGAACTGCCGGTAATGAAGAGCCTCATAATGTTTGTAGGTGCATATATCTCACCAGCAAGTGATACAACCTTGACCTTAAATGAAAGCAATTCCACGAGCTGACAAAGAGGAAAACCACTTGAGATACAACATCATCTTGGTCCGTCAACTCCAACTCCCGAGTACCACATACATGACTCCTGATGATGAAACAATGTCAAGATATTCCATATACGGCTCGACAACAACCACTACGAACAAACCATGTAAACCATGCTTGGGACTGAGGCTCGGCATGAAGTTCATTCCACCGTCGGTCGAGGAATTCTTGACATGAGAGAGATGGTCGGTCAAGGAGCATGGAATTGCAGGGTAAATCAAGCGAAGAGGGGAACACTTCAACGCTCCCTCTAGGTGCTTCAATGTGGTCTATTCAGGAGGCGCCTCAACGCTCTCCGGGACCCCGATCGCTTGAGAATCCTTCTTCAACACTCTCTCCAAGATCTACCTCAACGTTCGCACAGGGAAACCACTTTAACATCCTCTCGAGCCATTTCAACACTCAAGCTGCATCAATGTCTGCAGCTCTTGGTCAAGTTATCTTTGATGTACTCATTGCTCAACATACGTCCCATTCATCCTTCATGAGGGCCTAACGAGACATGAAAAATCTTGAAGTCGATAGAAGGGTTATCTTGTGGAACGGATATTTTCATATAGTTGAAAGGGCGCGGTAAACAACTCATTATCAATGTTCGGCATATCTTTGAAGTTGTCAACACCTCCTGACTTGGCACCAGCATTATCCCCAGAAGACATCTCAACAGGAGTTCTTTTCTTCATTCTACAATAAAATACATGAGTCAGTACTTGTATAAAAAACGCGTGAGATGTGTAGTCACACACGACAGAACACACATTCACGTTGGAGTACACAAGGCTGGTATTGGGTCCAAACACCTAAGTTGATCAAGTCACAAGTCCCAGATTGCCAAGTCTCAAGTGCTCAAGTCTCAAGTCCAGGTATTGATCAAGTCACAAGTCCCAGTATTGCTCCAAGCTTAAGTCTATTGATCAAGTCACAAGTCTAGTATTGCTTAAGTTTCAAGACCGGTGTTGGTCAAGGGCACGAGGTCTGGTATAAAGGTGACATTCAAATGGCATACACGATATGAGACCCACGTTCAATCAAGCATATATGGCGGGACCATATTTATTTGCACAACACGGTTCTCTTATGTCATTGGGAATCATGTTCACGAAATTCAAGCCCACGTTAGATCAAACAGCGCAGTAGGCCCTAATAAACGAAAGGCGTAATGATCGTCGTGGAAAACCACGATCGAGCGAAGCGGTCGCAATAGCCCTCGACCTAATCCCGAAAGCATAACAAGGTCGATCTGGCAAGACCGACATTCAAACGGAGCAAGCACGGAGTGGGCCTGACCGCTTATACATATCAAAGTCGGCCAAGAAAAGACCGACATCAAACTAGGGAATGCTCTCCTAGATGCCTTTTGAACGTGACATACTCGAGGATTGAGGATGACCAGTCTCGCCTGGTAACATCTAACTTTGTCTCATAAGTTTTATCTTTAACTGTCACCATCTCATGCCTACCCCACAATAGTGTAACCATTGTGTGCTAGGCAGGGGACTTAATGTTGATGGTGGATTTTCATTTAAGGTTAAATTTGTAAAAAATCGGAAAAATTATGCGCTGACATCTTGTAAAAGATAAAGCCATTAATAAGTGTTGGATACTCCCTCACTTAATTCACCAAGAATGGAGCATGTGGCAACAATCCCATTCTGTGAATACATGAAATTCCTCCAGGTTGGAGCATGTAGTAACAATCCCATCTGTGAATTTCATATCGCCTCCTTTGTATTTCCGGTACTCATTATCGCGTGTGGCATGACGGTAGTGTTACTCTTGGCTGCAGTAACACGAACCTCCAAGCACTATAATGAAACCATGTCGAAATACCGTACAGCCGACTCTCGGTGTGTATACTAGCCCGATTGAGCCCCTCTCGGTGTGTTATACTAGCCCGACGAGCATCCCGGTGTCGACCGTATCGTTCGGATATGATCGATCGCAGTCATCCAACTCCATAAGCATGATTGGATGACCCCGGATCAATTCCATCACCCCAGCGGTATGGAATACCCACGACCGACCCCGTATGGTCGGTCATTAGCCTAACTGCAAGAAAACCGTTCATACCAAGCATTATGGACGGAGGAAAACCTAAAATAGGGTTTGCGGCATATTACATGTGTTGCAAGGCAGTCTCAACCATCCATCTTCGCGTATAGATGGAGGGTGTAGATGTAGACTCAAAGGGCCCGAGCATGTCAACACGATCACTTAGTGGGCCCGTCACACACTTGACCAATAGGTCAAGACCAACCATGCTTGGTTGCAACAAATTAAATGCGCCCAAAGGGAGCATGGTCACATGGCTATGAAAGCCAAAATTAGGGTTTCAAGCCATCACGGCCGTCCATCTTCTCCGGCACGAATGGAGGGTCCAGTTAGATTAACGGTCCTGGCCGTACCCGGCATGACCCACCATGGGCCCATCTACCTCCTCATGTGTTCGGCCAAGGCATATCATGCCTGGTTAATCAAAACGTGCGCCCAAACCAGCGTGGCCACGCCTCCCAAACCTGGCCGATCTCGACCGCTCCAACTTAGGTCGGACGATTTGGGTGGCTCGGATCACGTTTTGTGGATATTCGGGTATAGGCGTGAACACCGACTGCCATCTTCACGTCAAACCAATCGGCCAAGACCGACCAAGTTAGGTCGTCTTGGAACGTCAGGAAAAAAGAGCATGGTGCGCGGCCTCTCCCGACATCAAACTCCTATTGCAAAATCGATCTCAACCACTCCTCTTTAGGTCA
The DNA here is from genome assembly GCA_023531295.1 of Papaver armeniacum. NCBI lineage: Eukaryota > Viridiplantae > Streptophyta > Magnoliopsida > Ranunculales > Papaveraceae > Papaver > Papaver armeniacum. The sequence goes on along the minus strand of JAJJWW010003814.1, from coordinate 1,007 downwards.
AATTGAGTGGCCTAGATCACACCTTCATGGGAAAGTGAGACATGGACGTGTACAGGCATGCTATCTACATGCACGCCAGTCGGTCCTCTCCCAGAAATCCTTCCACATGCTTGGTTTCGACCAAGTCAAGAGTGATGCTTGTGCCTCTTGAAAACCTAATTTCATTAACGATTGTGAGATGAGTGTCTCAAATCATCTCACCAGTCGACTTCACCCGTCCCGGTTATACAACCTCGGTCGAGTTAATTGGTCGATGAGGCGTCATTACCCATCACTTTACCACACCATGATGCGCATCTGCATAAAATACACACGATACTTCACAAGTATCGACTTCTGAATAACGCATTATTCAATTGAAGATTACATGTTATCTTTCGTGGATCCTGATCCACATTCTAGACATCAATCATGTCACAACCGGGGGATACATCTTGTGGTGTCCGCGGTTCTGACGTGCGGTGCAACAGCGCCATCACAAGAAACGTGTTAGGAAGTCATGGACGGTTAGAGATGAGCAAAGAGAAGTGGGCAAGGCCGGTCGTGTATCACCAACGCACAACTCCACTACTCCATCACTCCACTTCCTCCACTTCCCACGAGAGACGTGAATAAGACTCAATGACTTGTATAAATAGGTTCTCCGCCCCTATTTCCAAATGATTCCGGAGAAAAGCAGAGAAAAAAACAAGAAAACACCCAGAGCTGCTTTGACCAATCGTAAGCTTGTTCACTCTGTTGCAAGTCACAAGCAAGTCTACACCTTCACAATCTCAACACCTTCTTAGAAACCCTCCCTAAGATCAACCCCATCTCCTTCACTTTGTGGCTGAAACAAGTCCGGAACGGCCATTTCTTGGTTTAAGTCGGACATGCAATTGATCTCTCGAATCTACAAGCACTCACTTAGCGGTGCATTTGTTTAAGGTTTAAATTCATTCTCATCCACACCCCAAATTACAAAATTCTGCATAGAGTAGTTTTCACCCATAAACAACGTGGCAAAA
>JAJJWW010003813.1:0-178235 GCA_023531295.1 Papaver armeniacum | reverse complement strand
TAGATATAAAGGGGTGAAGATTATAAATCGAAAGGAATTTAAGAAAAATACCTCTTTCACTTTCTCGGGCCAATTAACTACCCAAGGTTGATAATTGGCGAGATTCACTGAGAGCTACATATGGAACCTGAAATGTAAGGTCCTTTCAACACCAACGGAAAGACGCATCGTGACTGGGTCTTTAGAGTGACGAGGAATATTTTTCTTGCGAGAATGCCATCGATATCCCTATAAGCATTTTATGTGAAACATTTTCTTTCCTCTTCAAGCGATCACCCCAGCGAGTTCTATCATTCTTCATGTTTATTGCTTCATAGTTTTCGAAGAAGCTTTCCGCATGTATTTTTTCGCGAATATCTCTAAGTCCTCCAAATTTAGGATCCCGACTTCTTTTTGGGTAAAGAGACCCCTTACAGCACCATGGTTGGCTAACTCAAGCATTAAGGATACAATCTCCACTCAATTGGTAGATGGCTCGCGAGAATTTCGCATGATCAAGAATTTCATAAAATAAGAAGATCAGGATCATAGAGAGGAATGGGAAGGCGGGCCGAGAATCGACCTAGCAAAATTATGATTTCCTTATCATCACAATGATGATCAGAAAATAATTTGGCAGAAAGAATGGATTTAGTTTCTTGATTAGGAATGGTGGTTAATATGAAGCCCTTCTCTTCGAAATATTTCTGAACTTTTTCCAGAGAAGTTTCATATTTACGACCAACTGGAGGCATTTTCGTAGTATGGGAATGAAGATAAAATTGAAGATCAAAAGAAGTAAGAAGATTTCTGGCAATGACGGAAGTTCGAAGAGATGTTGAAGAAAAGTTGCAAAGATAAAATAAGAAAGAAAGTAAAAAAAGAAAAGAAGGAATAAGAAAAATATATATAGAATAAGGATTCTCAAAAGGTAAACACATTTAATGCGAAGAGTAGACATGAACGGTTGAGAGATAGCGGTTGAAAAGAGCGATGTGTCAAGAAATGGATGGAGGGAAGAGATACGTGTAATAATTACGCGTAAGTACGAATCATGTCATCTGAGAAAATATGAAAAGATGAACAAAATATGAAAAAGATGAACAACTGCGGCATTTTGAAAGTACTAATTCTCATGACATTCTCTCCTTCGCGGAGAAATACATGGAAGAGAGGCAAGATGTAGGATCGAGAATATCGCAACATCAATATCCTGTAAAATCCTTTAACTATTACTAATTGTAATAAAAATGACGCAAAAAATGACGACAGCCTTAACACGAGAAAGATGTGAAGACCTAGCGAGATTTAGGAGCGTTGCAGATTTAATATTTGAATACTTGCATAGGAATGTCGCAAGTCGGATCGAAAATAAAGGACACTTGTTTGTCATCCACTATGTAATGTCCTATATAAATAAGCCAGGAATAGGTGATAGGGTGTAGAATACATCTTATTTACGATCTATTGTTTATGCTTTCTTTGCTATTTTTCTTGTAATTATGTATTTTACGCTTGTTTTGAGTTTTATAGCTACTTTGGAGTCGCACAGAGGAAGAGAAGAAATAAATCACCCAATTTGAGCCAAAAGGGCAAAAAGGTCATTTTACAAGCAATTGATATATGGAGCCCAGTTGAGGTTAAGGCAGCCCAATTTGAGGAGTACTAATGCCCAGTCAAGGCTAAGGGGTTGTCGTCAGTGGCCCCTTATCATTTATCGAGAGGGTGTAATTATCCCACGAGGTGTCCCCCTAGCTCCGTGTGAAGGGTACCAGTCCAACCCTGCTTCTTTAACCTAAATCGAGAGAACAATCTCTCAAACATTTTGCATCTAAAAGAGTTACAGCGGAGGAGCTACATCCGTTCGAGGTATTAATGGCGAAACCTAGAAAGTGTTGGTGGTCTTTGTGGGATCGAGAATCGAGAGATGAAGGGGATCTCGATGGGTCAGTTGTTAAAAATCGAGATAAAGAACACTCAAAAATGGTGGTCGATGTTCAACCAAGAGATGAAGAAAATACAAGAGGTGATGGGTTTGCTGGAATCGATGGTTAAGAGGTCAAATTGACACGTAGGTGATGGGTTTTGTGGTAATTGCTAAAATCGAAGCTGGAAGAAATTATGGTTTGATGTCATGTATGATAGAGAAGAACTAGAGAGGAGATGAATTGGAAGAAATCAGAGATGGTGTTGATGCCTCAGAGATGAAGAACAGGTGTTGCTATTGATGGTTCAGATGAATAGAATGAAGCGAGTTAAGTAAATGGAATTGTTGGTCGTGTAATTGATGAAAACGAGAGATGATGTTGTTTTGATTAAGCAGTGAGATCAGTGATGGTGCGAGAACAAGAAGACCACGATCTTTGTTGGTGGGCTATTATGATTGAAGATATGGTGGAGTCTTGGATTGATAGGAAGTAAATCGATCTCTTCTTTGTTGCGATCGATTGAAATGGAGATGATTGAGCGGTGGGATTGAGTTGCGATAATCGGATGCGGGTGGTGTCGGAGTGGTGCTAAGTAAGACATATGGCCCCAGGAATGAAATGTTTAGATGAATGTTAGGAATTGTTTCGGGGATGGAGACATTAGATCGGCCGTAATTTGGCACGGAATTGACCAGAAGCAACCGAACTCGGGCGCATTCCATTCATATGGTATTTCGGTGACTCGAAACCAACTCGATGTCGGATCATTCGGATGAATTCACAGTAAGATTCGACTCGGTGACTAACTCATTCTCCCCTTTGACCCTTGACTATTAAGTACCGTTAGATTGACCGTTAGTCCTAACGGTGGATGATTTAATATTAATCGAATATACCGATTCACAGGTGAACTTTTTCGAATTGGCGGCGACGACTTTTCGGCTGGGATTCGTGAATAATACCATTTTCAGCGACCAAAATTCCAAATTTTCTATGGACTTCTCTCATGGGTGTGAAGACTTGGACTAGGAATTGGATGGAGAATTTGGCTCAAATTTGGAAAGAGAAGATGGAAGAGTTGAGAAAAGCTTGGATTTGGAAATTGAATTGCTAAAGGAAAAGGATTCTATTCCTTGGAAGATTTGGAGAATATTGAAGCCTATAAATAGAGAAGTTTTCTACATCTTTTACACACCTTTCTACACACACACAACACTTTTCTTTTCTTATTCTTTGTGTGAACTCCTTAACATGAGTAGCTAATTTTATTATTGATTGAGGATGAATTCCTAGTTCTTAATATATGTTTTGAGTATTGTTTCAATTCTATCTTGAGGTTTTTCACATGATTATCGTTTTTTTTTACTAATAGGAATGATCTTAAAGACATTCATGATTGATTGATAGATTGTTTAGGTGGCCAACTAAATTGATTTGTTAATTTGATCTAAAGCTAGTGAAAGTTAGGAGATAAGTAATCGTTTCTTGACTCTTTACATAAGTAGCAAACACGAGACCTTGCGGAGGGATTCCGTGGAGCAATTGTGTGTGAAACAACGCTAGAAAGTGGACCAAACGGGCGAGTCTAACTACTAGTACTAAACCTAAATTCATAGATCTTAATGCATTCGGGGAATTACATCTTGTAAAAGAACCTCAAGGTGGTTCTTTTGAATAGAATCTGATGACTAAGCGGACTTCTTACTCAGTGAAATAAGGGATTTTGGGGCTATCTAAGCGGACCTGCTATCCTACGGTTGGTGATAATCTGTGACTAATAACAAGTAGAAAAGAACATAACTTGATTCATTGTTTAAAAGTAACGAAGAAGGATTCCTTGGTCTTGTCTCTTTATTGCTTTCAACTTTATCTTTTAATTGCTTTGTTTATTTTCTTTTGCTTTCTACACCCCCCTTTCGTGACAATTTTTACAACTAGAATCTCTTGCTCCTCGTGGGAACGAACTTGACTTCCATTATATTATTTTTAATTGAGTGGAAATATTAATTAATTTGATTGCACCTACGACACGCATCAAATTTTGGCGTCGCTGCCGGGGAGCAGCGGATGATTTTAGTTGTTTTTATTTTTCTTTTTTGGTTTATTCTTGCTTTGTTGGATTCTATAAATATCTAACCAGGTTTAGAATCTTATTTCGCTTATCGGTTTTCCATGTATGGTGGACAAGAGCAAGCATATTACAACAATCAATACGGTTTTCAACCTCAACATTATGGCAACTTCCAACCATCCTTAGGATACAGACTTTATGGATATTCTCATACATATCAACAACCTTATGACGGGTATGTAAGTGAACAATCACTAGGAGGGGAGGATAGTTATGCTTCTAAATCTATGTGTGATCTCCTTGGTGCAAGGCAACCTAGTTTGAGGAACTTGAGAGAAGGTTCTATCAATTGATCGATGAAGGCATAGCATCGGATGAAGAAATTCTTGAAGCTAAAAGAACTTTAAGAATAGAGCGTGAAAAACGTTATTATATGGGTTACGATGATTTTTGAACCTTATGAAAATTATTGTAACAAGGATAAAGTTATTCCAACTCCGGATCATAATAACGATCCTTCACCTATTCAAAAGGAGGAGATTGGGTGTGACTTACCTATTGTTATAAACGGTGTAACACCCCTTTAAAGAAGATCTTACAATTTATCTCATACGAGAATCATTTTAGTGAATGGCCCGATTAAAGATGATGAGAATGTTGAAGAGATGATGCTAGAGGATGAAACCAAATTTATTGATTTTGTGGAAGACCCAATTGAACTAGCCAACGATTTTAATGATGCCAAAACTTTGGTTAAGGTAGAAAATGACGAAGAATGGTTGCAAGGTTTAATAGAGGACCACGATATACAAGAGAGTAAGTAATTCACTTGAATTTTTTTTAGGATGAAGAGGATTCTATAATACAAGGATTGTGCAAGGTTTGTCTAGCCCTTTGCCTATTGATTCTTCTCCTTTACCTCTTATTGGTTTGAATGTATGTGCTTCCAAATTATTTTTGGATGATTTTGTTTCTAGATATCCACCAATGGAAACACTTGATGCTAACACTATGGGTTTGCCAAGAGGAATACATGGAAGTTCCAAAATTCTATGTTCTTTATACATTTCCGAGTGTGGACGAGAATAAGTGTGGGGGAAATTTCTATCGAGCGATAACATCATTATTATTTTCTTGTGCTAACATTTGTATGGAGTTATTGTTTTTCAAAACAGGTATTATGGGTGGATCCCCAAATTTTCAGATTGTTAGTATATGGGAATGAATCTTGCAAGAGCTAAGTCAGGCCGTCGACTTTAAAACAAAGCGCTTCATGGGAGGCAACCCATAGGTTTTGTATTTCTTATCTTTTGCTTTTTGTTATTTCTTTTTCTTGTTTCATATCATGTTAAAATTTCCCACCTTGACTTTACTAGGAGGATTCAATTACATTGAGGACAATGTAAGGTTTAAGTGTGGGGGAGTGGTTAAGCATGTATTTAAAAAATTACAAAAAAAAAAAAAAATTAAATTTTTTTTTTAAAAAAAAAGTTTTACTTAAAACCTCCAACTTTTAAAGATTTTAGAGTCACTAGCATACTTCTAGGTATGTTTACATAGAGATTTTGACCGACATAATTGAACTTGGAAATGTTAGAGAAATACATTCGGATTTCTTGTTTGTTTGAGTGTTAAATAATGGATTTAATCATGCCATGATGCAAATTTGGTGCGGGGAGAAATGAATTATTAGAGTTGCTGATCAATCATTAGTGGAGACTACAGTATTCATATCATGTGAGGCACCACCCGAGAAATTTTCCATATACTAAAGAGCTTTCTTTTGAGTGTGTGTGTCACCGTACGTTAATTCGGGTAGAATGGTGAGCTACCCAACCTCCCACCAATAGAAGCACTACTCTTTGATCTCTTGAGTGCTAATTTTGTCAATCATGAGGGTGACGTCTATAGATGAAAGCTTCCTTCTTGTAGTTCGATTTGCAGCTAGCACCATTCTCTCTCTCGACAACAACGGATCCATAGAAACACTCTCATCATCAACAAGGAGCGACATCAAAATCTACAAGGAAAGTTGAAAAAAGTTCAAGGTTTACAAGCAACGGAACGAGAAAAAGAACAAATTTCAAATTCAAGTAAAGCAACATACAAAGGGCAGATTTTTACATATATGTTGAAGACTTACAATACAATGAGGTAATTTTATATCCAAGTATGAAGACTTATTCATAAAAGCGAAGAAAATTAAAAGGTGAGAATTTTTGAAGTTTATGATTTCGAGACGATACAAGTTGTGAAGAATCAAGCGGTAAAATACTTCTCCCACGGCCATGGTTTATTTTTTGTATTTTATTTCTCTTGTTTTCAAAATTAAAAAAAAAATTAAAAAAAAAATAATAAAAAAATATATATTGAAAGAAAAAAGAAAAGAAAAGAAAAAAAAAAGAAAAACAAGAGAAATATTTGTTTTGTTAATAAGCCGTGGGGAAGGAAAATTTATAAGGAAGTTTCAAGCGACAAGGATTTTTAAGGTAAAAGAGTTAAAAATTGTCAAGGATTTATGAAATTCGAGGGTTTATCATCAATAGTTGAAACCAAAGACGAAGACCATGAAGATCAAGACGAGGAGCGGAAGACGTTTCTATTGGACGGCTAGTGAGAGTGGTGTTATCATAATTGGCGATCGAATGTGAAGGTGAGTAAGTAATCTCATCTCGATAATAATGGTTGATTTCCTTTGGTAGAGATCGTCGAAAAATGGTTTTTCAAAATATTAAAAGATGTGGGTTTTTAAAAATATTTCGGAAGTTGTCCTTCCCACCATTCAACGTGTTGCGGGATTTCTCTTTTCATTCCTACGCACACATGTGAGACCCGTAAAAAAGCCGTCTTTTTACAATTATCATAAAATCCTTTTGGTGAGTGCGAAGTCGAAGTGCGAAATGCTTATTGATCGTTTCTCAAACACGCATTCTCTCATTATGGTGTGGTTATTTCTCACTCAACATTTAAGAATGAGAATATGTTCTTTAGTATTTCTAACTTCTTATTACTAGCATGCGAAAACTCTATGTCCTCATAACTCTTTGGATGCTTGGGACGCTTGAACGCTTTGAAGTTGTAAGTTTTAGTTTGATTTGCTCCGAGGACTAGCAAAGTCTAAGTGTGGGGAATTTGATAGGGTGTAGAATACATCTTATTTACGATCTATTGTTTATGCTTTCTTTGCTATTTTTCTTGTAAATTATGTATTTTACGCTTGTTTTGAGTTTTATAGCTACTTTGGAGTCGCACGAAGGAAGAGAAGAAGAAATCACCCAATTTGAGCCAAAAGGGCAAAAAGGTCATTTTACAAGCAATTGATATATGGAGCCCAGTTGAGGTTAAGGGGCAACCCCAATTTGGAGGAGTACTAATGCCGAGGCCCGGTCAAGGCTAAGGGGGTTGTCATCGGGTACCCCTTATCATTTATCGAGAGGTGTAATTATCCCCCGAGGTGTCCCCAGCACATGTGTAGAAGGGCACCAGTTATCCAACCACAACTTCTTTAACCTAAATCGAGAGAACAATCTCTCAAACATTTTGCATCTAAAAAAAGTTCTGTGGAGGAGCTACATCCGTTCGAGAGTATTAATGGCGAAGCAGGAAGGAGTGTTGGTGGTCTTGTGGGATCGAAATCGAGAGATGAGAAGGGGATCGATGGTCTTTCTTTGTTAAAAATCGAGATGAAGAACACTCAAAAAATGGTGGTCGATGTTCAACCAAGAGATGAAGAAAATACAGGAGGTGATGGGTTTCTTGGAATCGATGGATTTAAGAGGCACAACGTGACACGCAGGTGATGGGTTTGTGGTAATTGCTAAAATCGAAGCTCGGAAGAAATTATGGTTTGATGTCATGTCCGTGAGAGAAAAGTAGAGAGGATGAATTGGAAGAAATCGAGAGATGGTGTTGATGCCTCGAGATGAAGAACGGGTGTTGCTATCGATGGTTCGGATGAATAGAATGAAGCGAGTTCGTAAATGGAATTGTTGGTCGTTGTAATTGATGAAAACGAGAGATGATGTTGCTTCGATTAAATGAGTGAGATCGGTGATGGTCCGAGAACAAGAAGACCACGACTACGTTGGTGGGCTATTATGATTGAAGATATGGTGGAGTCTTGGATTGATAGGGAAGTAAATCGATCCTTCTTGTTGCAATCGATTCGAGGGAAATGGAGATGATTGAGCAAATTTGGGATTGGAGTTGCGATGGCATGCGAGATGCGAGTGGTGTCAGGTGGTGCTGCAGACAAGACATAGCTGGGAATGAAATGTTTAGATGAATGTTAGGAATTGTTACAGGGATGAAGACATTAGATCGGCCGTAATTTGGCCTGGAATTGACCGAGAAACAGCCAGAACTCGGCTGGCATTCCATTCACATGAGTCAGCTCAGTGACTCAGGAAACCAACTCGATGTCGGATCATTCGGATGAATTACGGGCCAGAGTAAGATTACGACTCGGTGACTAACTCATTCTCCCCCTTTGACCCTTGACTATTAAGTACCGTTAGATTGACCGTTAGTCTAACGATGGACTGTGGAATATTCAAATCGAATATACAGTTACGGTGAACTTTTTCAGGTGGCGGTGGCGCTTTTCCGTGGGATTAAGCCATAATACCATTTTTCCGGCGACAAAAATTCCAGAATTTTCTATGGACTTCTCTCATGGGTGTGAAGACTTGGACTAGGAATTGGATGGAGAATTTGGCTCAAATTTGGAAAGAGAAGATGGAAGAGTTGAGAACGGCTTGGATTTGGAAATTGAATTGCTAAAGGAAAAGGATTCTATTCCTTGGAAGATTTGGAGAATATTGAAGCCTATAAATAGAGAAGTTTTCTACATCTTTTACACACCTTCTACACACACAACACTTTTCTTTTCTTATTCTTTGTGTGAACTCCTTAACATGAGTAGCTAATTTTATTATTGATTGAGGATGAATTCCTAGTTCTTAATATATGTTTTGAGTATTGTTTCAATTCTATCTTGAGGTTTTTCACATGATTATCGTTTGTTTTTACTAATAGGAATGATCTTAAAGACATTCATGATTGATTGATAGATTGTTTAGGTGGCCAACTAAATTGATTTGTTAATTTGATCTAAAGCTAGTGAAAGTTAGGAGATAAGTAATCGCTTCTTGACTCTTTACATAAGTAGCAAACACGAGACCTTGCGGATGGATTCCTGGAGCAATTGTGTGTAGAAACAACGCTAGAAAGTGGACCAAGCGAATCCGAGTCTAACTACTAGTACTAAACCTAAATTCATAGATCTTAATGCATTCGGGGAATTACATCTTGTAAGCGAACCTCAAGGTGGTTCTTTTGAATAGAATCTGATAACTAAGCGGACTTGTTACTCAGTGAAATAAGGGATTTTGGGGCTAGCTAAGCGGACCTGCTTTACCTACGGTTGGTGATAATTTGTGACTAATAACAAGTAGAGAAGAACATAACTTGATTCATTGTTTCGCAACGAAGAAGGATTCCTTGGTCTTGTCTCTCTTATTGCTTTCAACTTTATCTTTTAATTGCTTTGTTTATTTTCTTTTTGCTTTCTACACCCCCTTTCGTGACAATTTTTACAACTAGAATCTCTTGCTCCTCGTGGGAACGAACTTGACTTCCATTATATTATTTTTAATTGAGTGGAAATATTAATTAATTTGATTGCACCTACGACACGCATCAAATTTTGGCGCCACCGCCGGGAGCAAATGGATGATTTTAGTTGTTTTTATTTTTCTTTTTGGTTTATTCTTGCTTTGTTGGATTCTATATCGTATCTAACTTAGGTTTACGAATCTTATTTCAGGTATCGGTTTTCCATGTATGGTGGACAAGAGCAAGCATATTACAACAATCAATACGGTTTTCAACCTCAACATTATGGCAACTTCAACCATCCTTGGGATACAGACTTTATGGATATTCTCATACATATCAACAACCTTATGACGGGTATGTAAGTGAACAATCACTAGGAGGGAGGATAGTTATGCTTCTAAATCTATGTGTGATCTCCTTGGTGCAAGGCAACCTAGTTTGAGGGAACTTGAGAGAAGGTTCTATCAATTGATCGATGAAGGCATAGTATCGGATGAAGAAATTCTTGAAGCTAAAAGAACTTTAAGAATAGAGCGTGAAAAACGTTATTATATGGGTTACGATGATGATTTTGAACCTTATGAAAATTATTGTAACAAGGATAAAGTTATTCAACTCCGGATCATAATAACGATCCTTCACCTATTCAAAAGGAGGAGATTGGGTGTGACTTACCTATTGTTATAAACGGTGTAACACCCATTTAAGATCTTACAATTTATACTGTATTTTAGAATCATTTTAGTGAATGGCCCGATTTCGATGATGAGAATGTTGAAGAGATGATGCTAGAGGATGAAACCAAATTTATTGATTTTGTGGAAGACCCAATTGAACTAGCCAACGATTTTAATGATGCCAAAACTTTGGTTAAGGTAGAAAATGACGAAGAATGGTTGCAAGGTTTAATAGAGGACCACGATATACAAGAGGTAAGTAATTCACTTGAATTTTTTAAGGATGAAGAGGATTCTATAATACAAGAGATTGTGCAAGGTTTGTCTAGCCCTTTGCCTATTGATTCTTCTCCTTTACCTCTTATTGGTTTGAATGTATGTGCTTCGAAAGTATTTTTGGATGATTTTGTTTCTAGAGATCCACCATTGGAAACACTTGATGCTAACACTATGCGAGGTTTGCCAAGAGGAATACATGGAAGTTCCAAAATTCTATGTTCTTTATACATTTCAGTGTGGACGAGAATAAGTGTGGGGGAAATTTCTATCGACGATAACATCATTATTATTTTCTTGTGCTAACATTTGTATGGAGTTATTGTTTTCAAAACAGGTATTATGGGTGGATCCCCAAATTTTCAGATTGTTAGTATATGGGGAATGAATCTTGCAAGAGCTAAGTCGGGCCGTCGACTTTAAAACAAGCGCTTCATGGGAGGCAACCCATAGGTTTTGTATTTCTTATCTTTTGCTTTTGTTATTTCTTTTTCTTGTTTCATATCATGTTAAAATTTCCCACCTTGACTTTACTAGGAGGATTCAATTACATTGAGGACAATGTAAGGTTTAAGTGTGGGGGAGTGGTTAAGCATGTATTTAAAAAAATTACAAAAAAATTAAAAAATTAAAAAAAAAACTTTTACATAAAACCTCCAACTTTTAAAAATTTTAGAGTCACTAGCATACTTCTAGGTATGTTTACATAGAGATTTTGACCGACATAATTGAACTTGGAAATGTTAGAGAAATACATTCGGATTTCTTGTTTGTTTGAGTGTTAAATAATGGATTTAATCATGCCGGTGATGCAAATTTGGTGCAGGGAGAAATGAATTATTAGAGTTGCTGATCAATCATTAGTGGAGACTACCCGTATTCATATCATGTGAGGCACTGACCAGAAATTTTTCCATATACTAAAGAGCTTTCTTTTGAGTGTGTGTCACCGTACGTTAATTCCGGTAGAATGGTGAGCTACCCAACCTCCCACCAATAGAAGCACTACTCTTTGATCTCTTGAGTCTAATTTTGTCAATCATGAGGGTGACGTCTATAGATGAAAGCTTCCTTCTTGTAGTTCGATTTGCAGTTAGCACCATTCTCTCTCTCGACAACAACGGATCCATAGAAACACTCTCATCATCAACAAGGAACGACATCAAAATCTACAAGGAAAGTTGAAAAAAGTTCAAGGTTTACAAGCAACGGAACGAGAAAAAGAACAAATTTCAAATTCAAGTAAAGCAACATATAAAGGGCAGATTTTTACATATATGTTGAAGACTTACAATACAATGAGGTAATTTTATATCCAAGTATGAAGACTTATTCATAAAAGCGAATAAAATTAAAAGGTGAGAATTTTTGAAGTTTATGATTTCGAGACGATACAAGTTGTGAAGAATCAAGCGGTAAAATACTTCTCCCACGGCCATGGTTTATTTTTTGTATTTTATTTCTCTTGTTTTCTCTTGTTTCCTAACTCTTCTTTCCGACAATTTATTTACACTTGTTTTAATCTGAGAATGCCTAGGTTTCGGTTTTTCTCCTGTTTTAGATCTAGTAATGTGCATAGATCACATACAAAGAGAAGAGATGGTATGTTACATAGGCTGATCTTTTAAAATCTTCAATTAATTACTAGTAAAATTATTGGTTTATTTCTTGAGTTTTTGTGCTAGATTAACATTTTATTGTTGGTAATTTTATTTTTTTTAATTGTTTGAAAACTGGTTTTGGACCTTTTGTTATCTCAAGCTTGTTTGTCAAGTTTAGTTGCCAAAGCTATAAGTCTTTATTTCTAGTCTACTAATAGCTAAGTCTCGGACTAGGATAAAAAGTGTAGTTGAGCTCTATACTCCACGGTGTTCATCATGCAAAGACGAAGAACTACTCAAGGAACTGGTGGAACTTCATCGACAAAGAGGTATGTGGAGACTTGAACTTATCTATCACTCAAAAGTCTACTTTATCTCCTATCTTGAGGCAAAGTTCGTATTGCTATATAGACTATGATTATACACATGTACTATTTTGAGCTGAGTTTATCTCGCTTATCTATTTCTCGAAATATGTGTTGGCAAGCTTCCGCTTTGGCCAAGTTAATCTTTACTAGTTACGAAAGTCATATTTGTTTCAATTACTTGAAAATCGCTTTGACGAAAAATAGTTTGTGAACAACAACTATATAACGTCTTCTAAGGATGTTTCAATGATTGAAATGAGAGTTTAGAATATATAACCTTGGTTGGATATAAGCATTGTGAGGAAACTCATACTTGTGTATCCAATATCCTTGAACCAAAGTATGCGTACTTTGCTGCTCAGGATAACCGGAACCAAAGTCCATGTACCAAGTACGCGCACTGCTAGAAGTTCACATCCCATGAATTTCTGATGGAGTTTGTGAACTGAAAACAAACTTAATCGGGGTACTTAAGTCCGCGTACCAGTATGCGTACTTAGGTAAGTTGTTTTCTAAAAACAGTTTAATTCGTGAACTAAGACATTTATATATATTAAGGAATGCAATCTTTGCAAACTGTGGCTATAATGTTCATGAATCGATTCAAGTGAATCAAAACTGTTTTTGTTTCGATCGTGTCTTGTATACTTCTATGAGATCTAAGCAATTGAACAACTCTCTAACTAGTTCATTTGAGTCATTTGAACTAGTTGTGGTAAATAAGAATAAGGTTGATATGAAAGTGCTCATATGGCTAACCTATGGTTAACAAACTCAAGAACCAACGACTTGTAAAGGTTTAGGTACGGTTACTCAAACCTAAATGAAGTTATATTTCATGTGTATAACAAGCTAAATTCGATCTAACAGCTTGAAGATATTAGATTGAATCTAATCAAAGTTTTCATCTAACGGTGAATATTGAATGCTTTGTTACCAAGGTAACTTCTATTACAAACCCCGATTTGAAGACTATATAAAGGAGAACTCTAACAACTGGGAAACCTAATCCCCACACTTCCTGTGTGATACTAGTTGTAAGCTAGAGTCGATTATGTTTTAACCTTAGGTTTCTATCGAGACCCTGTAGGTTAACGACTTAAAGACTTCATTGGGATTGTGAAGACAAACCCGACTATTTTCTTTGTAGTTGTGTGATCTGATCTTGCTGTTTCTATCGTATTTGAGTAAAATCGTAAGGATTGTCTTGAGATTAATTTCTCCGATAGGCAAGATAGAAAAGTAGTCACAAACATCTCCGTCTCATCTTTTTTGATTCCACAATATCTTATTTCTCTAGTCGATTAAGATTATTATGAGGCAATTGATATTTCTAGGCTGCTCTTCGGGAATAAAAGTCAGGTATATCAATTGGTTCCTGTTCACCTTGATTTATCAAAAGACGGAACAAAACTTGTAGGTATTTCTTTGGGAGACAAATTTATATATCCTTGTAGACTTTTCTGTGTGATACAGATTTGTTTATTAAAGTCTTCGACTTTGGGTCGTAGCAACTCTTAGTTGTGGGTGAGATAAGCTAAGGGAATCAAGTCTGTAGTATCCTGCTGGGATCAGATACGTAGGGATCGAAAATGTACCTTGGATCAGTGTGAGATTGATTGGGGTTCAACTACAGTCCAGACCGAAGTTAGTTTGTAGTAGGCTAGTGTTTGTAGCGTCTTAATACAAGTTGTGTCAACTGGACTAGGTCCTTTGGTTTTTCTTTGCATTTGCGGTTTCCTCGTTAACAAAACTTACGGTATGTGTTATTTCTTTTCCGCATTATATTTTGTTATATAATTGAAATATCACAGGGTTGTGCATTGAATCGATCAATTGGGAAATCAACCTTCGGTTGTTGATTGTAAATGATTGATCCATGAACATTGGTCTTTGGTACCGCTCAAGTGATTTCTCTTGTATTCAATTAGACTAGTAAATTTCATTTGCTTGAGTAAGTATTGAATCGAGAATTGAGATATAACTCTTTGATATACTTTTTATTAAGATTTAGTCTGACTGTCTAGTTGATTCTCTTAAAAGTATATTAGAGTTAGTCCATACAGATTGCTAAGCGAAATATTGGGTGTGGTTGTTAGACCCCTTTTTTTCACATCTTTACAAGTGACGAAAGTCATGTTGATTATTTCAACATCTTGAAAATTTCTTTGATGGAAAATAGTGTGTGAATAACCTATATTTAACATCCTCTAAGAATGTTTCAATGATTGAAATGAGAGTTTAGAATATATAAAATCGAATGGATATAAACATTGTATGTGAACTCATACTTGTGTAAGTCCAAAATCCTTGAACTAAAGTATGCGTTTTGATCGGGTTCAGAAGTCCTAAGCTGAAGTACGCGTGCCCGTATCACGCATCTTCTTGGGAGTTCACATCATGTGAATTTCTGCTTGAGTTTGTGAACTGAAAACAAACTCAAACCAGATTTAAGTATGCATACCGCATGCATACTTGAGTGGGTTATTTTCTAAAAACGGTTTATTCGTGAACATACATATATAAACTAAGGAATGCATATTTGCAAACCGTGGATATAATGTTCATGAATCGATTGATGAATCAAAATCGTTTTGCTTCAATTGTGTCTTATATACTTCTATGAGCTCTAAGCAAGTGAACAACTCTCTAACTAGTTCTTTTGAGTCATTTGAACTAGTTTTGGTGAAGATGAATAAGGTTGATATGAAAGTGCTCATATGGCTAACCATTGGTTAACTACTGTTGAACCAACTAGGTGTACACGTTTAGGTACGGTTACACAAACCTAAATGAACGTGCATTTCATTTGTATAACAAGCTAAGTTCGATCTAACGGTTGAAAGATATTAGCTTGAATCTAATCAGGTTTTCATCTAACGATGAATATTGAATGCTTTGTTACCAAGGTAACTTAGATTGCAAACCCTGATTTGGAGACTATATAAAGGAGAACTCTAGCAACTGGGAAACCTAATCCTCACATTTCCTGTGTGATACTAGTTGTATAAGCTAGAGTCGATTCTCCTTTAACCTTAGATTTCTATCGAGACCCTGCAGGTTAACGACTTTAAGACTTCATTTGGATTGTGAAGCTAGACCCAACTATCTTACTATATAGTTGTGTGATCTCGATTTGTTCTTTTCTATCGTATTTGAGTACAATCGTAAGATTGGCTTGAGATTAATTTCTCGGATAGGCAAGATAGAAATGTAGTCACAAACATTTTCGTCTCATCGTTTGTGATTCCACAATATCTTGTTTAGCTATTCGATTAAGATTATTGTGAGGTGATTGATAATTCTAGTTTGTTCTTCGAAATATAAGTCCAGGTATATCAATTGGTTCTGTTCACCTTGATTTATCGAAAGACGAAACAATACTCGTAGGTATTTCTATGGGAGATAGATTTATCTATTCTGCTATTGGGATCGAGACGTAGGCAGCGCAATTTGTACCTTGGACCAGTGTGAGATTGATCGGGTTCAACTACGGTCTAGACCGGTTAGTTTGTAGTAGGCTAGTGTCCAGCAGCGGATTAATACAGTGTGTGTTCAATCTGGACTAGGTCCCGGGGTTTTTCTGCATTCCTCGTTAACAAAACTTCTGGTGTCTGTGTTATTTCTTTTCCGCATTATATTTTGTTATATAATTTAAATATCACAGGTTGTGCGTTGAATCGATCAATTGGAAAATCCAACCTTTGGTCATTGATTGAAATTGATTGATACTTGAACATTGGTATTTGGTACCGTTCAAGTTAATTTCTCTTGTATTCAATTAGACTCATGATTTCTATTTGTTTGAGTAAGGATTGAATCGAGAAATTGAGATATAACTCTTTGATATACTTTTCATTAATATCGAGTCGACTGTCTAGTTGATTCTCTTAAAAGTATATTGGAGTTAGTCCATACAGATTGCTAAGCGAAATATTGGGTGAGGTTGCTGTACCCACACTTTTTCACCAAGGAAAAGCTCAACTGAGAGATATCAGAGAGGAGGAAAAGGAAATACTGAAAAAGATTGAAGTTTTGTCAAAGAGAGAAAGATTGTTCTGGGAACAAAGAAAATTGGGTACCTAACAGTGAAAAGAACACAAGAGCCTTTCACTTTGAAGTTGTGCATAGGAGAACTAAGAACAGAATCATATCTCTTAAATATTTAAATGATTCTTGGACTTCTGATCCAGATACAATCAAAGAATTGGTGCTTAGCCACTTTCAACAAATATTCTCTAAAGACAACAACGTATGTACTTCCAATCTTTCTTTCAGTAACTCTAATATGTTGTCTTCCATAGAAAATAATTCTATTGCCGTAATTCCTACTAGTGATGAAATATTACATACTCTCAAGAATATGAGACCCCTCAATACCCCTGGACCTGATGGTTTTCCTGTTCTTTGTTACACCAAATGCTGGAATATAGTAGGTAATGAGGTGACTAGTCTTATTCAAGATAGCTTCAGGTTCTGTTCAATTCCACCAGGGTTAAATCACACAAACCTAGCTTTGGTCCCTAAGAAGAAAAAAAACCTTCAGATCGGATGATTTGTTATTACATTGGTTTATGCAATGTCCTCTATAAAGTCATTACTAAAATTATTACGGAAAGAACTCGTCCCCTTCTTGATAAGCTCATCGACAAAAATCGATTCACCATTGCCGTTCGAGTGATGGGCCAGTTTTGGACAACATTGTGGCTGCCAAGAACTGGTACATTTTATAAAAAGAATTCCATTATGATCATTTAGAATCTTGTCTAAATATAGTGGAGTGTGGTTGTATGATTTCCTGTAACTGTAGATTCTTAGTATTCAGATTCATAAAAATGTCTATGCTGACAAGCTCATCTGGTGTCACACTCCCCATGGTAACTTCACTGCTCAGTCGTTTCAGAAACTACTAGCCTGTAATACTGGTGAGTCTTCTTCTGCCACTATCACTGATTTTCCGTGGAAAGTTTTTTGGAATCAGAATAATCTAGCTCCAAAGATTAAACTGTTTATATGGAGAATTATTCATGATGGCGTTGGAGTTTTAAACAAGATTGGGAAATTTATTGATGGGGTGCCAATGGAATGTAAGTTCTGCAATGCAGACACTGAAACTTCTGACCATGTGTTTTTGAGATGCCCAGTGGCCCAAGCTTTCTTATTCGGTTCCCCTCTTAACCTCAGATTACATGATCCAACACAAGCCACCCTAAAGCAACTCATTGCACCAAGCTAAATAGAAGTGATGGTGGTGATGTTACAGTCAATATCCGAGTCTTTTAAGTTCTGTTTGTTTTATTAGTATTTCATTCTTTTATGTCAGTTAAGGTTGTGCTAGGAGAGAATAATTTCTGTTGAGTTAGTGGTTCAATTAGTTGAGAACGTGTTGAGTAGAGTCCAGGTCAGTAGGGTGTTTAGTTTTGTTTTGAATTAGTGGGTTTACTTCCAAGATTGTATCATCTTGAGAATATCTTGTATCCTTATTTAAACAAATATGAATGGGAGGAAAAGATATGCATTGAATTATCACAAACTTGTTTAACTCTATTGTTATTCGGAGGTTAGGGCTCCTCAATAGGCCTTGGACGTCAGGGTTCGTCTGTAAACCCTTTTATCTTCTTCTAAACCATCACCATTACCATTTATCTTCACTGCATATTCCCATCTTCAAACCATTATCCATTTCCATTACCATCTCTTTTAGTGTGATCGTAACAAGTGGTATTACCAGAGCAGGTTTTTGCTTCCGCAAATCTCCTAGGATATCTATCTTGCAACCATTGCTTCCTAAAAAAAAAACTATCATTCTAGTTTCTTTCCACCTGTTGATGGTGGATTTTAGACAAAGGGTAAAATCGTAAAACCCCAAATAACCTAATGTCACCGATGACACATTTACTAGAACATTTAATGCATGTAGTCAGTAATTAATAGGGGTATTTTTTCAAATTAGGGTTACAATGAACAAAACCCTAATTCCCCTCCGTGCCAATGGCAAATCATGCCACCACACCTGGCCCAAGCTAGCCACGCCATGCCAAACGCACTCTGCCTTGGCCCTAGCTATGCTAGTCACACCAAACGCGCCAAAGCATGCCAACCATGCTAGCCGCACCTCCCGTGCCAATGGCAAATCATGCCGACCACACAAACGCGCCAAAGCATGCCAACCATGCTAGCCGCACCTCCGTGCCAATGGAAAATCATGCAAGCCACACCTAGCCCAAGCTAGCCGCACCTCGCGTGCCCGATGGCAAATCATGCCCGCCACACCAAACGCGCCAAAGCATGCCAACCATGCTAGCCGCACCTCCGTGTTAATGACAAATCATGTCACCACACCTAGACCAAGCTAGCCGCACCTCCGTGCCAATGGCAAGTCATGCCACCACACTTAGCCCGAGCTAGCTGCGCCATGCCAAACGCACTTTCGGCCCTAGCTACGCTGGTCACGCTAAGCCAAACACCCTTTACCTTGGCCCTAGCCGTACCATGCCAAAGTAGCGCCCCGCACCTAGGCTTGCAAACCATGCAACCTAGGCCAAATTAACCCACGCATGCCATTGGCACATGCCAACATGCTCGCCGGGTAGCTTTTCCTACCAGGACGCGACCCAAATTGGCCACGCATGCCATTGGCACATGCAAAGCGCTCGGCCGGTAGCTTTTCCTACCCAGGCGCGACCCAAATTGGCCACGCATGCCATTGGCACATGCCAACACGCCTTCATTGTAGCTTTTCCTACCAGGACGCCACCCAAATTGGCCACGCATGCCATTGGCACATGCCAACACCCTCATTGGTAGCTTTTCCTACCAGTAGCGACCCAAATTGGCCACGCATGCCATTGGCACA
The DNA here is from genome assembly GCA_023531295.1 of Papaver armeniacum. Taxonomy (NCBI): domain Eukaryota; kingdom Viridiplantae; phylum Streptophyta; class Magnoliopsida; order Ranunculales; family Papaveraceae; genus Papaver; species Papaver armeniacum. The sequence continues at coordinate 158,860 of JAJJWW010003813.1, read as the reverse complement.
TGCCAACACGCTCATTGGTAGCTTTTCCTACCAGGGCGCGACCAAAATTGGCCACGCATGCCATTGGCACATGCCAACATGCTCGCTGGTAGCTTTCCTACCAGGACGCGACCCAAATTGGCCACGCATGCCATTGGCACATGCCAACACGCTCGGTAGCTTTTCCTACCAGGCGCGACCCAAATTGGCCACGCATGCCATTGGCACATGCCAACACGCTACCTTGGTAGCTTTTCCCTACCAGGACGCGACCCAGCATTGGCCACGCAAGCCATTGGCACATGCCAACACGCTCATTGGTAGCTTTTCCTACCAGGGCACGACCCAAATTGGCCCACGCATGCCATTGGCACATGCCAACACGCTCATTTGGTAGCTTTTCCTACTAGGACGCGACCCAAATTATACACGCATGCCATTGGCACATGCCAACACGCTCGCTGGTAGCTTTTCCTGCCAGGACACCCAAATTGGCCACGCATGCCAACACGCTCGCTGGTAGCTTTTCCCTCCAGGACGCGACCCAAGTTGGCCACGCATGCCATTGGCACATGCCAACATGCATCGTTGGTAGCTTTTCTTACCAGGACATAGCCCTAATGGCCATGCGTGCCATTGACACATGCCAAACACGCATGTAGTTGCAGGAAATCCTATACTACACCCCTCATAATATTCCACATAACTAAGACATTTTTAAGATGAATAACAATGATTTTATTGATTATTTCCTTGAAGATTCACAAGATAAAATAGAAAAGAGTTAAAGAAATTACAATCACCACCAACTTTCTCTCTCCTAATGACTTGTCTAACACTCTGAAAAGAATCCCCCTTACAACTGGTTCATTCGACTCTTTATATAGGGTTATATACAATGGATGACAGCTAAGCCATGTCCTTTATTTTCGAATGACTTGCGAAATATCGCAAGTGTACAAGTATTCATTCATGACTCTCCTAAATTTCGCTAGATCTTCACACCTTTATCGTGTTTTGGTCATCGTCATTCGTTGCGTCATTTATATTACTCTTTTGCGATGCCCTCGCAATGCTGTGCGTTTATTGATCTCCGAAGTATTGATGTCGCGATATTCGATCCTACATCTTGCCTCTTCTCATGTCTTCTCTGCGAAGAAGAGAATGTCATGAGAACCAATGTTTTGAAATGCCCAAGCTGTTCATCTTTATCATTTACAATCCATACTTTTATATGGAATTTATTATACATGTTTCTTCTTCCACTCTTTTCTTGACACGTCTCTTTCAACCTGTTTTCTTGACCATTCATGTCCCATCTCGTATTAAATGCATTTGTTTTCTCGAGAATTCTTCTCTCTATATATAGTTTTCTCACCCTCTTCTTCTTCTCTTTTACTTTCCCTTTGCAACTTTTCTTCAACTCTCTTCCTCCGCACTTTGCGTTTCTGCTACTGTAAATCTTCCTTTTCTTCTTTCTCTTGATCTTCAATTCTCTAATCATTCCCATATTCTGAGAATGGCTCCTTCTGGTCGTAAATATGAAACCTTTTTTGATGAAACTCAAAAGAAATTACAAGATAAGGGTTTCACCTTATCTACTATTCCCAATCAAGAATCTTCATCTATTCTTTACTAAAGTTGTTTCTGATCATCGGTGTGATGATCGAGAAAATCATAATCTCGCTAAGTCAAATCCTCGCAGGTCTTCCCATTCCTCTGTACGATCCCGAAGCTGCCCTTGTTCAATGAAATTCTTGCTCATGAGAAATTCTCGCGAGCTATTTATCAATTAAGTGGTGATTGCATCCGTCTAATGCTTGAATTCGCCAACCGCGGCGCTGGTAAGGGATCTCTATATCCTGATAGTTTTAAAGATCCTAACTTCGCAAGCTTAAAGATAGCCGCTGAAAAGTACACTGTAGAAAACTTTTTTGAAAATTATCAAGTAATAAACATGAAAAATGATAAATCTCGTTTGGGGTGCCCATTGAAAAGAAAAGAGAACGTTCCGACGATAAGATACTCATGCTAGATATTGATTGGCATTCGGCAAGAACAATGTTCCTCGCTACTCTAAAGATGAGAGATGGTCTGTCTTTTCCACTATTTTTGAGTGGACCTTACATTCAGTTTCCCATGTACTCCTACTGCGAATCTCATGAAACTACCATCCTTGGGAATTTAATTGGCTTAGAAAGCAAAAAGAGGTATACTTCCTAACTTTTATTTATTTTACAATCTATATTTCCTCTTATACCTAATCTTGCAAATTTTTCAGATTATTAAATTGAGAAGGAGCTACAAAAGAAATCCAAAGGCGAGTACTCTGGCGACACTTCGTTCAATCACAGATGAAGTAAGAAATATTCTTCCTTATTATTTTTTAACAATATTGTTGCCTCTGTTTCTTATCTTCATTCGTGTGCGAAGGTTGGCGTTGAAGAAATTGACATTCCTGAAGCTGCGAAGGCTAAAGGCAAGGATAAAATCACTCTTCGCAAGGATAAATCTTCTGCTCCATCTTCTAAAAAACGGAAAATCCATTCCCACTTCTCACTCCTAATTCCCAAACCAGCGAGAACTCGATGAAGATAATAATGAGGTCGATACTTCTTTTTTGAAGGAGAATCATTCAGGTTGAGTCTGCTATGGCGCAATTGTCTAGTGTTTTCTACGATTCTATGCAAGGAATGGGAGATGATCGTTTTCTGCTGCTTGCGAAGCTCTCGCAAATATCTGCGATGCCCTACTGCTAGTGGATAATGATTCTTTTCGTGGAGTTTCTCGGACAATGACTCCCAGTTTCTTAAATGCACTCAGTGCCGTGGTATGTTTATATTTCTTTATTTCTTTGTGATTTTGATTATAAACCTTATCTTAACAATTCCTTTATTTTCCTTTATAGTCTGGGAGAGCTTCTTTTGTCGTTGCCTCAGATCTTGAGAAGAGGCGTAACAATCTTGAAAAGAAAAATCTTCAACTTAAGGAGAAGAACAAAGAATTAGAAGTTGAAGTTGCGACATCTCGCAAGAAGGATGAAAAAAAATTCAACGTTGGAAGTTGAGTCTTCTTCCCGAAAGGACGAATATCTACTCTTCAAAGTGCTAATCAGCAACTTTATGGTATAACACCCTTCTCTTTTGTTCATTTCTACTTTGTCATTTATTTTCTTTGCACGACTTATCATTTTCGCAGACATTTATAATCTTTACGTCCGATGAAGCCATCCTTATCCATTCATTCCACTGAACCTATGGATGATGATGCTCTTCTCGCTCATCTCAATGAATCTTTAAGTAGTTCTTCAAACAAGATTAATTCTCTCTCATTAAATGAACTTCGAACCAAATTTCATCTCTTAGAAATTGAACATAGATCTAGTTTAGGTTTAGCCAACCGACAAACGTTTATATCTTAGCTCTCAGGAGAATAACAATATTCTAAGGAAGAAAATTAGCAGCCTTATAGATGATAAGGATCGCATTGCTAATCAAGGTGCACAAGCATTAGCGAAATTCCAAAAAACTCTTCTTGAAGTCCAAATTGAACGAGATGAATCTCTTCGCCAAAATGCCATACTTAATGAGCGAGAAAATCAAATTCATTCACTTCTTGTCATAAATAATGATGATGAATTCGCTTGGGCTGCGAAGGTTCTAGATAATGCTAGAAATAACTTAGGTATTAGCGTCAGTCTTCATGCTGAGCATAATGCCTTGGTTAAAGATATGACTTCTGACAGAGAAGGTTGTTTACTGTTCTTCATTACTTTTCCGCCTCTTTTTTATGAAACTGCTATTAAGTTGCTAACTCATTGTCATTTGTTCGGCGAGAATGCGAGAAGAGGTTTCAAACTAGAATCATGGAACTTGAGTCTGAGCATAACTTGCAAAAGACTTCTCTCTTAAAATGACAAATATTCTAAGTCTGAAGAAGCAACTACAAACTACCGTAGCAAATTTCAATAATGATGTTTGTCTGTTTTCGCAATCAAACTATTGAAACAGTTTGCAATGACCACAACATTCCTCTTTCTTCATATCCTTGTCTTCTTGATGAAATTCCTGAAAATATGCCTTCCTCAGATGTCTCTGATAGTGATGCAAGCGAAGAAGAGGAATCTAATAAAGAATATGATGAAGGAGAAGAATAAGTTGAAAGATTGCTCCATTTTCCTTTTTCTCTTCTTGTGATACTTGTACATTTATCCTTCTAACCTTCCATTTTTGTAATCTCTTACTGTAAATCTATCATATGAAAATAAATAACAAGTTTTACTCTAATCATTCCCATACTTGCCTCTGTTATTTATTTTCACATTAGAGAAATTAAGCCGATAATCTTTAAGTAATAATACTTCTGTAGTAGCAGGATTTCCCACACTACACCCCTTACTCGATTTTGCTTAATTAATCCATTAGAAGATGTAAGATCAAGAACATTTATTGATTGAATTCATGAAGTATTTACACAGGAAGATAGAATTACCTTTAGAAATTAAAACACTCTTAAACTTTCTCTTTCCTAATGACTTGCCTAACAATTCTAAAAAGATCTCCCCCCACAACAGACTCACTCGACCCTTTATATAGGGTAATACATAGTGGATGACAGCTAAGCTATCCTTTATTTTCGGGAATGTCTCGCGAAGTGTCGCCAGATGTACAACTATTCAATCTCGCGACACTTCTTAACCCTCGCCGGAGTTCCATGTCTTTCGGTTGTTTTGTGTGTCGTTTCTCATCGCGTCGTTCATTTTAGTTTCCTGCGACTCCCTCGCGGTCACGTTCGTTTATTGATCCACGAGCCCTATGCATTGCGATATTATGATCCTACATCTTGCCTCTTTTTCCTTGAATATTGCTTGAAGAGCGATCTTAAAGGAAAAATCCGTTGTTGTAGTAATCTTTGATCTTTGTTGATGAAGGAACGAAAGGAAGAATCTTTGTACTTGAAAAGTACGTACTTGCCTCTATTCTTTTGCGAAGTTAGGAGCTTCTTTGAGATATATATGAAGTATCGTCTCTTATCTCTCCTCATATTTCTCTGCGAAGGAAGAGTATCATGAGATTTTACGATATTGTTGCCTTATTGCTTATCTTTAGAATCTTCGATTTTATATTTTTACACGGATTTTGATTATTAATGTCTTCTCTTGACACGTCTCTTTCAACCACTTTTTCTTGACCGTTCATGTCTCTTCGCATTAAATGACCTCGTTTTTCTCGAGGCTCTTTTCCCCTATATATAGTTTTCTTTTCCCCTCCTTTTCATCTTTTAGTTTGTCTCTGCAACTTTTCTTTGATTCTCTCCTTCCGCAATTTGCGCTCCTGCTACTGCAAAGCTTTTCTTCATCCTTTCTAGCGCTGCTTTTAATCTCCAATCTTCCATCCATTCCCATACTGATAAATGGCTTCCATCAGTCGTGCATACAAAACTTCTTTCGAAGAAGTTCAACAGAAGTTGCTCGAGAAGGGTTTTACTCTGTCAACCATTCCTGATCAAGAACCCTCATCTATTCTTTACTGTAAATCTTTTCTCACGATCATCAATGTAATGATCAAAAGATTATAGTCTCGCTCATCGACTTCTCGCGGGACTTCCTATTCCCTTGTACAATCTGAGTTGCCTTTATTTTATGAAATTTTGGCCCATGAGAAGTTCTCTCGAGGCATTTATCAATTAAGTGGCGATTGTATTCGCCTGATGCTTGAGTTCGCGAACATGATGCGAGCAAAGGATCTTTATATTCTAATTATCAGTCGAAAATCCCAAATTCGCGGACTTGGAAATAATTGCTGAGAAATACACTGTGGATAACTTTTTTGAAAATTACTCAGTGATAACTATGGTGAATGCGAAATCTCATTTGGGCGTTCGCCTAAAGAAAAGGATAATGTCTACGAAGAGAAATTACTCATGCAAGACATTGGTAGCACCAGCAATAATACCTCTCCTCGTCATTCCAAAGATGAGAAATGGTGGGTCGTACCCTTGATCTTAAATGGTCCTTACATCGCGGGCTCACATATTCTTCTGCGAATCTCGCGGGATATCATCCTTGGGAATTCAAATGGCTGAGAAGAAGAAAGAGGTATGTCCCCGACTTCAAATCTTGCTTTCGCAACTTTCTTTCTATAATTGCTAAGTTTGTGAAATCTTTCGAGATAGCCGAGTTGAGAAGAAGCTACAAAAGGATCCGTCGGAGGATACTTTGACATTGCTTCGATCGCTTACAGTGAAGTAAGAATCACTTCCTTTCTTCTTATTTAAAACAATATTGTTGCCTCTGTTTCTTATCTTGACGTATGCGAAGGTTGGAGTTGAAGAAACTATTCTTTGCGAAGACTAAAAGTAAGGGCAAAGCTGTTAAGCTCATAAGGGTAAATCCTCTGCCCCCTTAACTAAGAAGCGAAAGGTCCAATCCTCTTCTCGCCTTAGCTCAAGCTCCGAATCTTCGCGAGGATAACCATGAATCGAATCTTTCTCTCGCCAAGAAGATTCCATCGACGATTCTTCCATGGATCGATTATCCAAAGCATTTTCTCGAGGCCATTTCCAAAGGAATGGGAGATGCTCCCTAGCTTCTCTTTGCGGGGCTCTCGCAAACGTGTGTAATCTTTTGCTTTCTTTGGAAGGCAATAATTCATTCAATGGAGTCTCTAGAGTTGTGTCTCTGATCTTTTGAATGCACTTGGGTCTCTGTATGTGTACAGTCATACTTCCACGCTAACTTTAAATTGTTTAAGTATATATATATATGTTTTAATGATTTTTCTATCTTCTTCTATAGGTTGGAAGATCTTCCTTTGTAGTTGCCTCGGACCTTGAGAGAGAAGACGCAACAATCTTGAAAAGAAGAATTTGCAATTGAGCAAGAAGATTCAAGAATTAGAGGCCAGAATTGCGTCGTCTCGCGATAAAGACGAGAGAATTCAAAAGTTAAACACCGAACTTGACTCCCAAAAGAATAAGGTGTCCACTCTTCAAAATGCCAATCAAAGAACTTTATGGTATAAAATTTTACCTCCTTTTACTATTTTTATTTTAATGGTCGCCTATTGCTACCTAACTTATTACTTTATGAGATGTATATAATCTCTCCAGATGAGGCTATTCTTCTCCATACATTTCTGATCCTATGGATAATAACCTTCTTCTCGCTCACCTCAACAACTCTTTAAGTAGTTCATCAAACAAAATTAACTCCTTTCATTAAATGAACTTCGGACCAAATATCGTCTTTTAGAAATTGAACATAGATCTGGTTTAAGTCTTTTGCCAACCAATTTAAACGAATGTTTCTCGAGTCCAATAAGGAAATCAAAATTTTAAGGAAGAAAATTAGTGACCATATAGATGATAAAGATCGCATTGCTAACAATGGTGCACGAGGCATTAGCAACATTTCAAAAATCTCTCCTTGAATTACAAATTGAGCGGGATGAATTGCTTCGCGAGAATTCCTTGCTTAGTGAGCGAGAAGATCAAATTCGTTCCCTCCTTGTTATAAATAGTGACGATGAATTCGCACAGGCGTGAAAGTTTTAGATAATGCCGAGAAATAATCTAGGTGTTGATGTTAGTCTTCACGCGAAAGCATACTTCCTTGGTTAAAGATATGATATCGATAGAGAAGGTTATTTATTACACCTTACTACTTCTTACTTAATAGTATTGCTTGTAAATTATTAACTTGTTATTACTTATTTGCGAATCGAGAAAGAGGCTTGATTAAATTAGAGAGCTTGAATGCGAGAAAGAACAACTCGCGGAATTTTCCAGCGAGAATTGAAGAACTCGAAAGGCGAAAAACAACAACTCGCCAAGAATCTCTCCTTCGTAATAACAAGTATTCCAAGTTGAAGAAACAATTTGAAACAACGGTGGAGAACTTTAGTAATGATCTTTTATTCGTTTTCGTAATGGAGCCATGGAGTATGTTTGTAAGCACGGAACATCCCTCTGCATACATATCCACGGCTTCTTGAAAGGTTCACGAGAATCTACTGTCTCCGATGTTTACGATAGTGAAGGTGGCGAAGAAGAAAATTGCAGCGATGAGAATAATCGGTGAAGAATCGGATGAAGAAGAAGAATCGCCAAAGGAATAACTCTTTTTGTTTTCTTTTACGCTTGTAATATCTCATGTATTTTACGTATCCTTATTATAGTGTATTTCTTGGATTTTCCCCTCTGAATTCAATCTTCACTTCCCCTTTTGGCTAACATTATTGATGTATGACTCTTTCATCAGAAGATGAATAACAATATTTCACTTTCCCCATTCCCATACTTGCCTCTGTTATTTATCTTCGGATGAAAAATCTTATTTGTCATTATTGGTATTAAAATGTATCGTTGCGACCATGTCGCCTTATGCTTTTGGTGGTCTTCACTTTATTTTTTCTTGTTGCGACAAGGTCGTAAACGCCTTTACATTTTCATGCAATGGCCCATTGACCTTGCCTTATCATTTTTGTGTGGTCTTCCAAGTCGAGACCTCCCTAATTAGAGGTCCTCCCACCGCCACCTTTTATCGCGACAAAATCGCAGGGACGTCTTTACACTTGTATGTAAGGACCCCTTGATCTTGCCTTATCATTTTCCAAGTATTTTTGCCTCTGCAGATGTTTTAGTTGCGACAATATGACAGGCCTAAATATCCTTGCGAACATAAAGCCCCATGACATTGCCGTCGTGCGGCGAAATCGCGGGACGTCCGTACACACTGTGTAAAGACCCATTGATCTCGTCTTACCCTCGCGTTAGTATTATTGCCTCTTCGGGATCATTGCACAAATATGACAAGCCTAAGTCTCCTTGCGAAAACAAAGCCTCATGACATTTGCGTCTGTTTTGACACTCCCCCTAACGGAGAGCGTCGCCCTTATCATCTCCCGATTTGCCCCTTCAAGGAGGCGAAACATCGGCCATACAAGACTAGCTCCTCCCATCCGGTCTTAACAACAACCGATTGTTTTCGCACCTCTTATCCCTTATACCTATATGGTTTATGGTTACGAGGCGCACCTAAGTGGAGTTTTCTTCGAGCGAGTGCAACGCATGCCAAGACTTGCCAAGAATGGCCGGGTAGGTTCATCCATCCCGGGCACTCGGCTCAACCGTGTACCTCGGCGCCTTGTGCATACACCGACTCCTAAGAAGAGACCCTCGGTCGCCCAACCGAGTATAACCTACATATATAGTTGGGAATCCAAGGTACCTCTTAGGATAGGCTTTCATGGGCCCCAAATTTTCATGGTTCGGGCTTCGGGAGCGGTGTAACCTTCCCCACAACCATGGCGAGAGATACCCCTTATATGACGCACTTTAGGTCTTACATTTGCCTCTTACGAAATGTTATTCGCGAACTAGGGTGTACGCCATAAAGGTTCGTCCCATTCTTTTGCGCATTCATATTTGTTAAATCATTCAATCATTCATATTTCATCATTTCTTTGATATTTGTTTGCGAAGTATTCGCATGGTTTTGTTTCACTTGTTGTATTTCACTTTTCTTTCTTAATCGAATTCTCATTTTACTCGTTGTTGCGAGATTCTCGCACATCACTACTCCAGCTGCTACTCTGCCTCCTGCTTTTATTGATTGCTCACTTCTTATGCCTTTTGTTCCTCATATCTTCCGCTTTTTGTTGTCATAATATTGAGTGCTGTCTCGTGGATTCACCTCGCGAGATATGTTCACCCTCACTTCTATAGCATCTACCATCAATTTTTCCTTTCTCTGCTCATCTCTCACATGTTGTTTCCAACCTTTTCTTTTGGCATTCCTTTCTTGACTTTCTACATCTACTTCATGACATTGTTGCGACTCCTTCCAATCTCCTGTATAATACCAATGCCATTTGGATGTGGGAATTTAATACATTGATGATATGTTGACGCGACTCCCAAGATTTCATGAAGCCATGGCCTCCCAATCAGCGCATTGTATGGAGATTCCACGTCAACCACACGAATAAAATATCGGTTTGATAATCCTTGTAGAGGTATTCTCATGCGAACCTCTCCCTTTGGTTTGTTTGCGGTGCCATTAAAGCCATATATATCTTGTATGTAGGGGGATCAAGTCTTCATCTTTTCCTCCCATCGTCTTGTAAGTATGGTAGAAGAGAATATTCACCGAACTTCCTAATGTCGATTAAGATTCGGTTGATCGCCCGACAAGCTTCTCGCCTCATCATCTTCCCCATCAACCTGGTTTCGGGTTAATCTCTAGTTTCACAACCAACGGGCTATCATGTGTTTCTCTTCCTTTTGGCACTTCATCTGCAGAGAAAGAAATAGTCTTGTTTGCCACTTTTCTAATCAAGCTGCGTCGTTCTCGCTTCGAGCTCATTATTTCTTTATCATCGACATCTCTCGCAAAGACTCTCTCTGAGCACGTTGTCATGAAAATCTTCGATTGTGCGATAAGAGTGGACGATAGAGTTGCAATTCAAATTTTTGGCTTTCGTTCCGATTTCTATCACAAATGTTTCCTTTCCTTTTTGTGTCACCTTTTTGTGCATTTAAGGTGGTGGTGGTAATGTCGGCCTTTTTCTTCTCCTTTTAGAAAGTGATTCACTTCCCTTGATCAATCATCCTGAGAATAATTCTCTTTACGTTTACTGCATCGTTTGTTTGATGTCCATGGAAGCGATGGTAAGAACAAAACTCATGACTTCTGTCGCCGGTGGTGGTTCCATCCCCCGCGTTCCAAGGTCTTTGGTACTTCTTCCATCACGAGTATAGCCTCCCAGATCTTTTCCACACTAGCATTCGGTGGAGGCATCCTAATTGGTTCCCATACTATTCTGCGGCTTCTCTCGCCCTCCATGGTTATATTGCCTTCGTCCACCATAAGTTTCTTGCACATTGTCTAGCCTCTCGAATCTTATTATTCTTTATTACGGTTATAGTAGTTCCTTTCTTCTTCAAATTCCTCCCCGGTCATGGCTTCCCATAGCTACTATCTTCCGCCTCTCTCATCGACCTTCCACCGCTTCTTGTCCTTGCTTGAAGTGCTCGCCATTGTATTGATGAATCGAGGTAACAAGCTTGCGTTCGCGGCATTCGAGTTTGTGTTCGCGATTGGATAAGAATTCATTTCATTCTCGTCTTTCTTCTAAGGTGATATATTCTTCCTGTAATTCTCAGATTCTGCCATCGTGATTGTATTTTTGACTCTAAAAATTTGAATGTATAACAAGTTAGTCGCGAAGAGAGCATTCACAAATGAGAGGATGAGATATCTCTCCTCAACCCGTCCTGCCATTTCAAGCTACACATGGTTCTCTATCTTATTGTCAATCGCCTTAAGCTCTCGCCAACCCTTTGTTTCAACCCGAATACATCTTCAATACACAGTCGTGAAGAGTTGTTACTTATGTATGCTCCCAGGGAATGTGGCTTGTAAATGGTTAAATGATGTGATTGTGTTCCTTGGTAGACTTTCAAACCACTTTAGTGCTTCTCCTATTAAGCTTGACGCGAAATATTTGTACAATATGGCATCATGATTCTCCCATTGTAACATACATCTCATATAAGCCTTAATGTGTTGTATCGCATGCAGTTGTTCCATCAAAGATGTTGGTTAATGCGGGTAGATTGCACTTAGGAGGTATTCCTCCCATCTCGCATTTCTAGCGTGAAGGGATTCTTCGCGGCTTACGCAATAGCTTCGTCTAACCTGTCTCCTTCCTCCTTCCCTTCTATTATTCAAAGAATCCTCTCATTTCAGCCAGTTCTCTTAAGATTTGTTCATTTGCCTCGAATTTGATTCTCACCTGGTCTTTTTAGCTCGCTTCTCTCCTTCTTCGCTCGTGCCTATTTTGACCTTCCTTTCGTTATTTTCTCCTCTTCTTTCCTCGCGACGCTCTTCTTCGTTTCTTTCGTCAATTCGCACGCCATTATATCGGTTGTTCTCTCTTCTTGGTGGCCTCTCGGCTCTCATCATCTGCACCCTCTCATATTCTTCATTAATATTTCTATTGGTACGATTTTGTTCCCTTCTTCTCTCGCGGTTGTCATGGTTATTCTCAGGATTGCTTCTTCCATCTCTTGATTTTCCATTTCTTCTCATTCTCTCTCTTTCGCGAGCCGATCGCGCTTGTTCAATGCGGTGTCTCTCAATGTCATCTTCGATCTCTCGGTTTCTTCTCAATTCTTCTCTCCCCATGCAAGATTATTCTCCTTCAAAGAACCTGGGTCATTCGGTTCTTGGAGTTGCATGTTTCCTTGATTTTCCCTATTCCGCTCATTTGGAAGATTTTCGGGTGAGGAATATAACGATCTTCTATTTCTCCTCTTCTCTCGCCATGCTCTATATTCGGATTTTGTGTTTCTTCATTGGTGCTTTAAAAAACTCTCCTTCTTTCTTCTCCATTCGATCTTGAACTTGATCTCACGCTACTTCTAGATCTCCTATTTTGCAACCTCATATTTTCCATCCTCAATTCGTGATTCTGTCTTGTCAAGTTTGCTCGTTCCTCCGCCTCTAGCCGTCTCTCCTCGTGTATTGTTTGTCTCAATCTTTCTAGGGTCACGATTTCTTCGTCCTGGATTCATTTCTCCATTCATTTCTTGCTCTCCTCCTCCTTGTCCATTGTTCACCAACTGCTGCTCCTCTTCTCTCTCGTCTTGAATCGGATCTCCAAGTATGTACACTTACTCTATCATAATCCTCGGCCGTGTTTGCTCTTTGGGGAGATTGGTGGGTGATTTTGATCTTCTCCATCATTTCTCCTATTCATCCTTGATGATTCTCCCTGTTTCATTCCTCCTTTCTCCAGCAAGTCTCCCACTTCTTCTTACAATCGTTGGTTGCCCTTGTACATTTCTTCTTCTAGCCATTTTTCTTTTCCAATGAATTCTTGAGTATCTTCTCCAAATCCTTCTTCTGTTAATCCTAATTCCTTCCAATTTCTACGTCAATCTCTCGCCACAGTCCTGTTTTCAGCGCATATGTAGTAGCAGGATTTCCCACACTACACCCCTTACTCGATTTTGCTTAATTAATCCATTAGAAGATGTAAGATCAAGAACATTTATTGATTGAATTCATGAAGTATTTACACAGGAAGATAGAATTACCTTTAGAAATTAAAACACTCTTAAACTTTCTCTCTCCTAATGACTTGCCTAACAATTCTAAAAAGTTCCCCCTTCCGTGGGGGTTAAACTTCTTGGTGGTCCCGTAAGTTTGGATGCTTCTTTTTGCAAATAACTTATTCTTGACAAGGTGCACAAGACTACTCGATTAATGGATCTTGTTCATCGGCTATATGATCCGCAGAGTGAATTGTTGTTGCTTCAAATTGTGCGGGTATGTCTAAACTTTTACTTTAGTTTGCGTACTACTGCCCCTTGTTATGTGCAAGCTGCTCAGGTTATTTTTGATACATATTTGTCTAAATACATGAGGGAATTGTTAACTGGTTGTAGTAGCAGGATTTCCCACACTACACCCCTTACTCGATTTTGCTTAATTAATCCCTTAGAAGATGTAAGATCAAGAACATTGATTGATTGAATTCATGAAGTGTTTACACAGGAAAATAGAGTTACACTTAGAAGTTAAAACACTCTTAAACTTTCTTTCTCCTAATGACTTGCCTAACAATTCTAAAAAGTTCCCCCCTTACAACAGACTCACTCGACCCTTTATATAGGGTAATACATAGTGGATGATGGCCCTAAGCTATCCTTTATTTTCGGGAATGTCTCGCGAAGTGTCGCCGATGTACAACTATTCAATCTCGCGACACTTCTTAACCCTCGCCGGGTTCCATGTCTTTCGGTTGTTTTGTGTGTCGTTTCTCATCGCGTCGTTTATTTTAGTTTCCTGCGACTCCCTCGCGATCTACCGTCGTTTATTGATCCCGCGAGCCCTATGCATTGCGATATTATGATCCTACAACTTCTTAGTTTCGCAACTGCTGTTGCTAATTCTCCACAAATAAATGAAGAAATATAGTCGTATTCGCAAGCTTATTTGCTTACTCAATTTCTTGTGTTATCTTATCTTCATTTATGTTGAAATTCATCATTGCGACAAGATCGCAGGACGTCTTTACATTTTCATGTAATGACCCATTGATCTTGTCTTATCATTGTTTTTGTGTGGTCTTATTTTTCCTTCCTAGTTAAAGGTCTTATTTTGCCACCCCTCATATTGCGTCAATATGACAGGCCTAAATATTCTTGCGAACATAAAGCCCCATGACATTGACGTCTTGCGACAAAATCGCAGGACGTCGTTACACTTTCATGTAACGACCCATTGATCTTGTCTTATCATTTCTTTAGTATTATTGCCTTTGCAGGATGCTTTTGTTGCGACAATATGACAGTCTAAAAATTCTCGCGAACTTGAAGCTCCATGACATTGCTTGTCTTGCGACGAAATCGCAGGACGTCTTTACACTTGCATGTAAAGACCCATTGATCTCGTCTTACCCTCGCGTTAGTATTATTGCCTCTTCAGGATCATCGCACAAATATGACAAGCCTAAATTTTCTTTCGAAAATAGAGCCTCATGACATTTGCGTCTTTTGACACTTATCAGCTCCCTAATGGAGGGTGTCGCCCTTATCATCTCCCTAGTTGCCCCTTCAAGGAGGCGTACATCGGCCATACAAGACTAGCTCCTACCATCCGGTCTTAACAACAACTAGTTGTTTTCGCAGCCTCTTATCCCTTACACCTATAGGGTTTATGGTTATGAGACTTCACCCTAAGTGGAGTTTTCTTGGTAGAGTGCGGCATGTGCCAAGACTTGCCAAGAATGGCCGAGACACTTCAAATGCCCCAGGCACTCTTGGCTCAACCGTGTACCTCGGCGCCTTGGTCATGCACTGACTCCTTGGAAGAGACCCTCGGTCGTCCAACCAGGGTATAACCTTATATATATAGTTGGAAATCCAAGGTATCTCCCCCGGATAGGCTTTCATGGGCCCCAAATCTTCATGACTCAGGTTCCAGGGGCGGTGTAACCTTTTCCCTGATCCATGTTTAAGAGATACCCTCTTATATGACGCACTTTAGGTCTTACATTTGCCTCTTACGAAATATCATTCGCAAACTAGGGTGTACGCCATAAAGGTTTGTCCCATTCACTCACTCATTCATTTCTGTCAATTCTTGTAATCATTCATTGCTTTTTGATTATTTCTTCTCATCTTCTTTGCGAAATTATCACATAGTCTTGCTTCATTTTCTGAGATCTCGCTGTAATTATTTAACCAAACTTTCATCATATTCATAATCTTGCGAGACCTTCTTCGATCATCATGACACACACATTTTTTTTCTTTCTCTCTCACGAGCTAGACGTGCTTGTTCAACATAATGTCTTTCAATTTCATCCTCAATCTCTTTTTTGCCTCCTCTGTGCTTCTCTCCCATGCAATATTCTTCTTCCTTCTTCTTGATTTTCTTCATCAACGCGATTATTTTGCCTCTGACGCTGCCTATTTCCTTGATTTTCATCATTCTGCCCATTTTGAAGAGTCTCGGGACGTGGAATATAACGATCTTCCATCATTTCTCCTCTCTCGCAATGTTCCCTGCCTGGATTTTGCGCTTCTCCTTGGTTTTCTTCATCAACAGCTTCTGTAGGTAAATTTCTCCTTCTTTCCTCTCTAACTGACCTTGAGCTTGACCTTGTAGTGCTTCTCGACCTTACATTTTTGTAATCTCATGTTTTCCATACTCACTCATGATTCTGTCTTGTCAAGTTTGCACGTTCCTCTGCCTCTAATCATCTCTCTTCATGTATTGTTTGCCTCAACGCCTCTAATGCTGCGATCTCTTCATTCCCATGAATTATTTCTTCATTCCCCTCTCGGTCTCTCCCCTCTTGTCCATTGTTTACCAATTGTTGTTCTTCTGCCCCTTCGTCTACAAAGTCTGATCTCCAAGTATGCACACTTACTCTATCATAATCCACAGTTATATCCGCCACTGGTTGAATTGGTGATTGAATTTGATTTTCTTCATCATTTCTTATGTTCCTTCTTGAGGATTCTCCCATTTCATTTCTCTCTTCTCCGGCAAGTCTCCTACTTCTCCTAACAGTTGTTGGTTGCTCAGATGCATTTCTCCTTCTAACCATTTCTTAATTTTGTTAAACTGTTGAAAATTGTATCAAATTTCTTCTCTACTACTCCAAATTCTTTCAAATCACGATGTGTATCCTTACTCAAACAGCCCTTTCTAGCGCCAATATGTAGTTGCAGGAAATCCTACACTACACCCCTCATAATATTCCACATAACTAAGACATTTTCAAGATGAATAACAATGATTTTATTGATTATTTCCTTGAAGATTCACAAGATAAAATAGAAAAGAGTTAAAGAAATTACAATCACCACCAACTTTGTCTCTCCTAATGACTTGTCTAACACTCTGAAAAGAATCCCCCTTACAACTGGTTCATTCGACTCTTTATATAGGGTAGTATACAATGGATGACAGCTAAGTTGTCCTTTATTTTCGGGAATGACTTGCGAAATATCGCAAGTGTACAAGTATTCATTCTCGCAACTCTCCTAAATTTCGCTAGATCTTCACACCTTTCTCGTGTTTTGCCTGTCGTCATTCGTTGCGTCATTTATATTACTATTTTCCGACGCCCTCGCAATGCTGTCGTTTATTGATCTCGCGAATTATTGATGTCGCGATATTCTGATCCTACAACGCACGCTGGTGGCCTAACTTGCAAACCGTGCAACCTACCATCAAGGCATTCCACACACGCCATTGGCACTTTCCATACACGCCACTAGCAGCTCTGGCATTGCCACTTACACTCAACGTACAACCTACCACCAAAGCATTCCGCACATGCCATTGGCACATGCCACACACGCCACTAGCAGCTCTGGCGTTGCCACTTGCACTCAAGGTGCAACCCTTGACAAAGGCACTCCGCACATGCCGGTGGCACATTCCACACGCACCTCTAGCAGCGCCACTTGCACTCAAGGTGCAACCAACACTCGAGACATCAACACAAACTGGGGGATGCTTTCTAGGGTTTTGGTTTGGCGGTCACAAAGATGCGGTACACTACGCTCACATTAAGAAAGCGTGAATAGGAATAAAGCGGTCAAATAAATGAGGAAATAATGGTGAAAACGTTTTCACCCATAAACACCTTGCGGTTACCACCTCCTACCATTATTTCACCCTTTACTCTCTTCCTTCATGAGGCTAGTGTACGTTTCAGCCTCGACTTGTATAAATAGGTCTTAACTATTTCCACCAGACAACAAGTCTCGGTCAGGAGAAAAATACAACACTCTCAGAAAAGGAAACTTTGCAAGCTCTCCAAAAAGCTTTCATCTCTTGCAAGCTTCCGAAGCTTTCGCTTCGATACAAGTCGAGACACTACTCTCCCCAGAATTATTCGGTCTCAACACCTTTCTTTGCTTCCCTCCCCAAATCAACCCTTCTCCTCCACTTTGTGACCAAAGCAAATCTGGAACGGCCATTTCTTGGTTTAGGCCGGACTTGTACGGATTGATCTCTCGAATCTATAAAGTGCTCACGTGCGGCACATTTGTTTAGGGTTTGAACCGTTTCTCACTCACCCCTCAATTTACCGAAATCGGCGGAAACGATTTTACCCATAAACAATTGGCGACCACAATGGGATGATTGATCTATCGGCTACAATGGCGGCTGTCGATCTCGTTCTTGACCCGGATGTCAAGATAGTAGGGAAGGCGACTCAATCGACTCAAGCGCCGATACAACCGGTTCTTGATAGGTGTTGTAAACACCGTGGTATTCATCTATTGTTTATGCTTTCTTTGCGAGTTTTCTTGTAAATTATGTATTTTATGATTGATTTTGAGTTTACTAGGTGCAATGGAGTCATTATGAGCAAAAGAAGGAGAAAAGCGTGCATTGGAGCGGAAAGGAGCAAGGAGAGCGAAAGTGTTCAGCGACGAGTGCTATGCGGAGTCGAATCAACGATAAGGGGCTGCTAGCTTTGGTTCAAAGGAGAGTTAATGGGCTGCCACCGGGTGACCCATATCCATTATCCAGGTGCCTAAATACCCGTACACATAACCTTATCAATTTGGTCGTGAAGAAGAAAAATCATTCTCATCCCCAATTTTTAGTCTGTTGTTTAAAGAGAGAAGAAGGAGTTAGATTTGAAGAAATTTGAGAGAATTTGGGATCTCAAGAGCTAAGGGTTTTAGAATAAATGATGATGTTCATCGATTAAGCTTGAGTTCATGTACTTGTGTTGTGTTGCTCGGAATTAGAAGTTAGGGTTTGATTGAGAAGTTTGCTTTGTCGAATCGAGAGAAGATGAAGGATTAATCGGATGAGACTGGTTTATGATTCTTCTGAGAATCGCAGAGATGGGTTGGTTTGAGAGTGATGGGTTCTTTCCTATTTCAAGCTTGCAAGAACCAGAAGAAGGAATTAGGGTTTCAATTAGGTTTTTGAGTCACAGAAGTTGAAGTTGAGAAATGAACACAGATTGAAGCCGAGAGATGTGATGGGTCTATGAGATTGTGAATTTGAGACAGGAAATTGCAGATGAAGCATGAAGGGGATGAACTTGAACTGGTTCATGAATAAGATGAAGTACGACTTATCTTTGATGTTGTTACTAAAGACTAGGGTTGAATTCAAAATGGATTGGTGGCGCTTGTTGTAGAACTAGTTGCGATGGTGCTAATGGTGGTCACATAGAAAGGGTTAGAAGGCGATGGTGCTTTGTTATGCATTGGCTAGGGTTGCGGTTCAAAATGATCTTTCTTTGTTGAATCGGTGATTGAATGAAATAGGTTTTGAGATGAATTAGAAACATGGGCATGTCTCAGATTCGAGTTTGCAGTCAACAAGGTACTGGTGATGCTTTTACAAGGTTGAAGAATGTATGAGTTACAAGGCTGAGTGGCTGTGGCAATAGTATGTGCTGAAGGGGACTCAAATGAGACTTAGAGATGGTTGTTGATTGAGGTCATTTCAGGTGGGGGTGATGGTGCTTGTGGATGGGAGTTGAGCTGGTATTGCAGGTTTTGAAAATGGTGATTGCAAAAGTTTCAGTTGTGGCAATGAGGTTAACAGGACTGGTGGAGTCAGATGGCTGTGCAGAGGTGAATGTGTTGCAGCCATGGAACTGGCAATGCACTTGCACTGTTGGATGAATTTGTGAAGCTGCAGATGTTGAGTTAGTGGTGATGAAACAGCTATTGAAGCTCAGGGAGATGGAATGAATTCAGATGATTTTGCGGTTAAGAGATATGGGAGCTGTTCTTGCAGGTTGTGATGCATTTTGCAGGTGGACTGTGAGGTGTGTTGTAGGCTCAGATGCATATTACAAGTATTGCAGGTGGTCTGGTGTTGCAATGTGAAAGGAAGCTGGAGTACAGGCTGATACAGATGGAGAAGAGGGTGATGAGCTCAGTTTTGAACCTGAGTTGTGGCTGAAGTGAAGCAAAGGATTTGTTGGAGCTGCAATTCAGATGGTGGTTGAAAGGGAGTGAATGCGTGTGTTTGTCTGAGAAGGAATGACTGGAAATTGCAGGCATTATGAAGTTGAAGCTACAGAACTGCAGGGAGGAATTGGGAGAATGCAGGGCCATCTTGGCTGTGAGACAGCTCTGGCCTGTGCAAGACTGTGGCCTGACAAAGTCAGTCCAGTTAGCTCATCAAAGACATCCCGATTGGGTCTAACTCATGGTTCTGACTCATCTGATGACATCACTGAGTTGAGTCATCTAACTCGGTGAGTGACCCGGTTCGACTCAGTTTGCTAACTCGGTTGACCTGACCGATTTGACTCGGTTGACCGGTGACCGGGCGAAATTTTCCGGTCACCTGAACCGTTTTCCGGCCACCTCTCCGACCGATTTCCGGCCACAATACCAGATTTCCGGCGACGTATTTTTGGACATATTTTCTACATGGGTTTCTCTCTCTTGTGGACTTGGTGGATTTTCATCTAATGGACTTTGAGGGCTAGACCTAATTTTGGAACAAGAGGAGCTATAAAAGAGAAATCCTACAACTTTTGAAAGACATCTTATTCTTGGAACTTTGGAGAGCCGCTTTTGTTTACGCAACTAGGGTTTGCTTTTGTTCATCTTCTTCTTTATTCAACTTATATTTTTGGTGATGAACTCCATAGCTATGAGTAGCTAAATTCTATATTATTGGTTAAGGA
The DNA here is from genome assembly GCA_023531295.1 of Papaver armeniacum. Taxonomy (NCBI): domain Eukaryota; kingdom Viridiplantae; phylum Streptophyta; class Magnoliopsida; order Ranunculales; family Papaveraceae; genus Papaver; species Papaver armeniacum. The sequence continues at coordinate 138,674 of JAJJWW010003813.1, read as the reverse complement.
TGTAGTCCTATTTCTAAAACTTGTGTTTGCTTTATGTATTAGTTTTCTCTCTTGATTATCGTTCACATCTCTACTGCTTTAAGAATCACATGATTGATGTATTGTGATAGGATTATGATGTTTGATTAGTTAAGTGGCCAATTAATTGAACTTGCATCCTAGTCCATAGATATTTTAGGGTTTTTCATCAAGCGATAACCCTGAATACGAGTAGCATGATATGTTTACGGTTTGTAGTGATACACTCTCGTAATCATATGTAGAGTTTGACCATTGTCCGAATTGTTATGCGCAACGCATGACAATTGCATTGATTAGCCTATTTCTGAAACTTAATGCTCCTAGGAATTGAACTTAATTAGCGCAAGGCGTTAGGTTATTCTTTAGGTAGAATTCACATACGCAGCTCTAATGTGTGTGTTGATGAACTTAGGAAATTATTATATTATCTTTCTCTTGATTCTCTAGGCTCTTGATAATATAAGAGATTAAATCGTAATTCTAATCATATATGCAAGCACATGTCTAAGATTGAAGATGAATTCCTTGACCAATATCTCTCTCTCTATTGATTACTTTCTACAATTTACTTTGCTTTTAATTTGCTTTTATTGCTTACATAAAAATCAGAAATCCCCCCAATTGGTTACTTTAAGAAATTGAATACGTAATAACTACAATCGCCTCTCTGTGGAAACGAACTCTTTCTTATCATATACTTTAGGAAAGTGAAATTATTTTTGACGCATACGACAGCGATAAAAAATTTGGCGCCGCTGCCGGGGAGGCATACGGCTAGTTATTAAGTTTTTAGTTTCTTATTTCTGTTTTTTTGCTTTTATCTTTGCTTCTTGTTTCTTGACTTGTTTCTCACTTGTTTGCGAGAATTGTTTGCAGGTACCTAATCTCGGCTTCTAAGGATTGGAATTATCCAAGGTGCGGGATAGCTACTCGACGCGGCACAATATTCCAACCAAGTCAAGACACAACGGAGAGCACGAGTTGGAAGTATGAGAAGAGATTTTCCAACAACAAGAAGAAGAAAAAGAGGGTCCATTCGTAGACGAACCACAAGTTGAAAAAGAAGAAGCAATGGGTGATGCAAATCGTTCACTCAAGGAGTTAGATTCTCATAGGCTTGATACACAACAGGGGTGTATTCAAACGAACTCTACTTTTGAGATAAAACCGGGGTTGCTTAGAGAATTACCAAAGTTCCATGGCATGGGGAATGAAGACCCAAACAAACATCTTATGGACTTCCACACCATTGTCACGGCTATGCTTCCAGCGGATGTTGCGGCGGATGGTGCAATGTTGAAAGTTTTCCGTTTCTCTTTGATGGATAGTGCTAAGGATTGGTTGTACTATTTACCTCCGGAAGTGTCACAACATGGAATGGGCTGAAGAAACTCTTTTTTAGAGAGATATTTTCCGCATCAAAGGCTACTCAAATTCGCAAGGAGATATGTGGGATGAAGCAAAATGTGGGAGAATCCCTATATGAATGTTGGGAACGCTACAAGAGATTGGTAGCAAGCTGCCCTCACCATCAATTCAGTGACGCTATGATCATCCAGTATTTCTATGAAGGACTTCAATCAAGTGATAGGAATCTTCTCGACGCTGCGGGTGGTGGTGCACTAGTTAACTAGACGGTGGCACAAGCTAGAGAGTTGATTGAAAACATGGCAGCGAACTCACAACAATTCTTGAGTCGTGGGTCGGATGTGATTCTAAGAAGGGTGAATGAGGTGAGCGAGGTTGAGGAACTTCGTCAACAAATGGGTAACATGAACGCAATGCTTCAACAAGTTGCAGCCGCGGTGATACCGAGTTCCACTCAAGTTTATGAAGACGAGCAAGCTAATGCGATCTTTCCAAATCAACAAAGACGGTATGATCCCTACTCCAACACTTACAATCCGGGATGGAGAGATCACCCCAATTTTAGCTATGCCAATAAGCAAGGAGCGATTCAACAACCTAGTTTCAACAACCCGAGTGGATTTCAACCTCAACAACAACAATTCCAACCGAGGCAACAATTTCAACATCAACAACAACCTCAAAATATGGGGTCCAATATGGAAGAGTTGCTGAAATCTTTTATGCAAAGAACGGAGAGTACGGTTAAGGATTTGCAAACTCAAGTTGGTTCTATGGCTATGGAGTTGAATCAATTGAAGGCACAAAATGGTGGGAAACTCCCTTCTCAACCTATCAACCCAAAAGAGGGTGTTAATGCAATTACATTGAGAAGTGGTACACAACTTGTGCAACCCGAAGTTCTTTGATTCGAGGCACGGTGGAAACACCTAAGGAACCTGTTTTGGAGGAGAAAATCGAGGATTCTCCCCAAACTTCTGAGGTACCTATTTCTAACTCTAAAACTCCGGTTTCTACTTATGTTCCTCCTTTACCTTTCCCTCGCAGATTTGCAAATTCTAAAAAGGCGGAACTAGAAAAAGAGATTTTAGATATTCTCAAGAAGATCCATGTGAACATACCACTCATAGATGCTATCAAGCAAGTTCCAAAGTATGCAAAGGTGTTGAAGGACTTGTGTACCAATAAACAAAGGCTCAAAGGTAATGAAGTGCTTAGTGTGGGGGAGAATGCTTCGGAAATCTTACAACACAAACTCCAACTTAAGTGCAAGGACCCTGGAAGCTTTGACATTCCCGTCACAATTGGTAACACCACATTTAATAAAGCTATGTTGGACTTAGGTGCATCCGTTAATGTCATGCATGTGTCTATGTATAATTCACTTGATCTTGGTCCTCTTAAAAGTCTGGAATTGTGTTGCAATTAGCCGATCGTTCTAATGTCTACCCAATGGGTATTGTTGAGGATGTTCTTGTGCGGGTTAATCAACTTGTATTTCCGTGCGTACTTTTGCGTGTTAGAGATGGATGAAGGTTCACCGGATTCATCTCTTCCATTGCTACTTGGGCGTCCCTTCATGAAAACGGCGAAAACCATTATTGATGTTGACAAGGGAACGCTAACTATGGAGTTTGATGGAGAAATAATATGTTTCAACATTTTCGAGACGATGAGATATCCTAGTGATGTCCACTCTTGTTTCTCCATTGATGTGATGTACACATTGGCGCAACAAATGTTTGAGTTGAATGGTGTTGATACTTTGGAAACCGTGCTCACTACACCCATTGATAACGGTTTGGAGTATAGTGATGAGATTAAAGAAACCATTGGTTCTCTTGACTCATTACCGGAAAAATCAGCAATTAAGAATATTTCATATGCTTCTTTACCTTGCAATAATGAAAAACTTGTGCCATCTATTGTTAAATCTCCAAGTTTAGAATTGAAACCTCTTCCAAGTCACTTAAAGTACTTGCACTTGGGTGACAATGAAGACTTACCCGTGATTATTTCTAACGAGCTTAACGAATTACAGGAGGAAAAACTTCTAAGGGTGCTAAGGAAGTACAAGAAGGCCATAGGATGGACAATCACCGACATCAAGGGTATAAGCCCTGCCGTTTGTATGCACAAGATTCGTGTGGAGGATGATACAAAGCCTACAAGGGAAGCGCAACGCCGTTTGAATCCTCCCATGATGGAGGTTGTAAAAAAGGAGATACTCAAGCTTTTGGACGTGGGTGTTATCTACCCCATATCCGATAGCAAGTGGGTAAGCCCGGTACAAGTAGTACCAAAGAAATCAGGTGTGACAGTGGTGGAGAATGATAAGAACGAACTTGTCCCAACTCGTGTGCAAACCGGTTGGAGGGTTTGTATTGATTATAGAAAATTGAATGCCACTACTCGAAAAGATCACTTTCCTTTACCTTTTATTGATCAAATGCTTGAACGTTTAGCTGGACACTCTTACTATTGCTTTCTTGATGGCTATTCAGGTTATAATCAGATTGTGATAGCGCCGGAGGACCAAGAGAAAACCACTTTCACTTGTCTTTTCAAGACTTTTGCTTATAGAATGATGCCTTTTGGCTTATGCAATGCTCCGGCTACCTTTCAAAGGTGTATGGTAAGTATCTTTTGAATATGTTGAAAACATAATCGAAGTGTTCATGGACGATTTTAGTGTCTTTGGTGATTCATTTGACCTTTGCTTGAACAATTTATCACTAATCCTTGAACGATGTGTTGAAACAAATCTTGTGTTGAATTGGGAGAAGTGCCATTTCATGGTAACTCGTGGCATAGTTTTAGGCCATATAATATCTTCTAAAGGCTTGGAAGTCGATAAATCTAAGATAGACCTTATTCGTGCTCTAACCCCTCCCACTACGGTGAGGGAGATACGCTCTTTTCTTGGTCATGCAGGTTTTTATCGTAGATTCATCAAGGATTTTTCCAAGATAGCATCACCACTTTGTAACTTATTGTAAAAAGATGTGGTTTTTAACTTTGATGAGAAGTGTATGGCGGCATTCAATCGTTTGAAAGAACTTTTGATTTCAGCCCCTATCATTAAACCACCGGATTGGAGTAAGCCTTTTGAGCTCATGTGTGATGCTAGTGATTATGCGGTTGGTGCGGTGCTTGGGCAGCGTGTGGGGAAGATACCTCATGCCATTTATTATGCTTATAGAACGTTAAATGAGGCCCAACAAAACTACACACCCACTGAAAAAGAGTTATTAGCTATTGTTTTTGCTTTGGAAAAGTTTCGCTCTTATCTAATTGGTACAAAAGTTGTTGTTTTTTCTGATCATGCAGACTTAGATACTTGCTTACAAAGAAAGAGGCGAAACCGAGGCTCATACGATGGATTTTACTCTTGCAAGAGTTTGATATTGAAATCAAAGACAAGAAAGGAATTGAGAACACCGTTGCGGATCACTTGAGCCGTCTGCTGTGGACAAGGAGACTATCCCGTTGCGTGAAAGTTTCCCCGGATGAGCAACTATTCTCAATTGCCTTTGGAGAACCATGGTACGCTGATATTGTTAATTACTTAGTGTCTAAACAAATCCCAAAGAACTTGTCTCGTGCTTTGAGAGGGACAAACTTAAGAATTAGGAAACCAATACATATGGGATGATCCATACTTATGGAAACATTGTAGTGACCAAGTAATACGTAGGTGTGTTCCCGAAATTGAATTTAATTCTATCTTGTCTTTTTTCCACTCATATGCTTGTGGAGGACACTTTGGGAGTAAGAGAACCGCTCTCAAGGTACTAGAATGTGTTTTCTTTTGGCCAACTTTGTTTAAGGATGCACATGCATTTTGTATCACATGTGATAGGTGCCAAAGAACAGGCAATCTAGGTGCTCGAAATCAAATGCCGCAAACTATTATTCAATTTGTTGAGGTTTTTGATGTATGGGGAATTGATTTTATGGGCCCTTTTGTCAATTATAGTGGGAATTATTATATATTGCTTGCTGTGGATTATGTCTCGAAATGGGTGGAAGCTAAGGCCACCCCAACTAATGATTCTAAAGTTGTTTCAGATTTCGTGCAAGCTAATATATTTGCAAGGTTTGGCATTCCAAGGGCTATAATTAGCGATGGAGATTCATATTTCAAAAATAGGTTCTTGCAAAGCTTGTTAAGGAAGTACAATGTGTCACATAGGATTGCAACTCCCTACCATCCGCAAACAAATGGACAAGCCGAAGTTTCCAACCGGGAGGTGAAATCCATTTTAGAAAAGATGGTGAATCCAACAAGGAAAGATTGGAGTTCGCGACTCAATGATGCTTTGTAGGCGTATAGAACCGCATATAAAACACCTATTGGGATGTCTCCTTTTAGGCTTGTGTATGGTAAACCTTGTCACTTACCCGTGGAAATTGAGCAAAAGGCGTTTTGGGCTATTAAGCAATGCAACATGGAGTTGGATGGTGTTGGAAGGCAAAGAAAGTTACAACTTCAAGAGTTAGAGGAGATTCGAAATGATGCATTTGAAAGCTCACGGATTTACAAGGAAAAGACGAAAGCTTTTCATGATAATATGATTACAAAGAAACAATTTTGCATTGGGCAGAAAGTGCTTTTGTTTAATTCTCGTTTGCAATTATTTCGGGTAAATTAAGGTCACGTTGGATTGGACCTTTTATTGTGACTAATGTGTTTTCTCATGGTGCAGTGGAAATTCGTAGTTTAGCTACAGGTAATGAACTTAAAGTGAATGGGCACCGGTTGAAACCATATTCTGAGAACTTCTCTTCGGATGTCGTGGAAGGAGTTAATCTTGTGGAAGTACTCCCTCTGGAGGAGTCATAGAAAGCAAGGAGATAGTCGGGCTGACGACTTTAAACCAAGCGCTAAATGGGAGGCAACCCATCGGTTTTGTCTCTCTTATCTTTTATTTTCTTTTCTTGTCATGTTTTTACTTTTTTCGATTTTTTGTCACTTTTCCGTTAGGATTTCCACCTTGACTTTCTTTGGAAGATTCAATTACATTGAGGACAATGTAAAGTTTAAGTGTGGGGGAGTGGTTTGCATTGTAAATTTTTCAAATTTTTTCAACTTTTGTGTAAATAGTGAATAAGAAACTCCAACTTGTAGTTAGTTTAGAGTCACATAGTATACATGTCGCTAAGATTACATCGAGAATCTCATAATAGTGGCTGAACTTAGAGATGACAGAGAACATGATCGGGTTTCTTAATTGTATGAGAGTTAAAGTTGGATTTAACCATGCCAGTGGCAAATAAGGTGCAGACTGAATTCGGTATTAGAGTAGTGATCCCCTATAGTGGAGACTACCCGTGTTACATAATGTGAGGCACCAACCTTCAATTCTTTGTACCTGTCTAAATTTGTGCTTTTAGAGTGTGTGTCACCGTACGTAAATTCCGGGCAGAATGGTGAGCTGTCCAACCTCCCACCATAGAAGCACTATTTTGATCTCTTGAGTGCTATTTTGTCAATCATGTTGGTGACATCGAATTGCTAACTTACATACCACTTGTAATCTTGTTCACAGTTAGCACCATTCACCTTATCTCTCTCTACACCAACGGGTCCATAGAAACACCATCATCATCAACAAGAGGAGCATCACAAATTCGAAGGAAAGTTGAAGACGTTCAAGGTTTACAAGCAACAATACAGAAATGGGCAGATTTCAGATTTGAGTAAAGCAACAAGACAAGGAGCAGAATTTTTATAAGTTGAAGACTATTGTACAAGAGCGAAGTTTATAAAGATGAGAGTTCGAGAAATTTATGATATCAAGACATACAAGTTGTGAAGAATCAAGCGGTAAAGTACTTACACCATGGCCTCTGTACTTACGTTTTTATTTTATCTTATTTGTATTTTATTTTTCTCTTGTCTAAAAAAAAAAATAAAAAAAAAAGAAAAAAAAAAGAAAAATAAAAAAGAAAATAAAAAAAAAGACAAGAGAAAAATATTTAGGTTTGTTAATAGTTTTTATTATTTTGTTTTATTTTTATTTTTGTATTTGTTTTATTTCTTATTTCAAAAAAAAAAAAAAAGAAAAAGAAAAAAAAAAAAAGAAGAAAAAAAAATGATATAAAAAAGAAAAAAATTTATTTTGGGTTTGTATAGTTTGTTTTTAGTTTTGTATTCTTTCAATAAAGCCAATGGAAAGAAGGAATATCTATAATGAAGTTTCAAGCAACAAGGAATTAGAGGAAAGAATCACATTGTCGAGATTCTACGAAGTTCAAGAGTTATCATCAAGAGTTGAAGACCGAATACGAAGATGAAGACACCGATAGAAGATCGAAGACGTTTCTATGGATGCTGTGAGAGTGGTGCTAGCTGCACGCCGAACGGATAATGAGGTAAGTAAGCATATTCCCACATTCGTTAAGTGGTTGATTTCCTTTCGAAGAGATCGTCAGAAAAATGGGTTTTCAAAAATTATAAAAGATGTGGGTTTTCAAAACATTCGGAGGGTTTTGCCTTCCTACCATTCAACGTGTCGCAGGATTCTCTCTTCATTCCTACCTGGACACATGTGTGACCCATAAAAAGTTGTTTATTATTGAGAGCAAATTCATAAAAACCCTTTCTTGTGAGGCAGAGTCGAGACTTTCGATCACTCCGAATCCGAATTTTCGTCGAGAAGGGATGGTTATTTCTCTCTCAACTTTTAAGAATGAGATTGTGTTCATTTATGTGTCTAACTTCTTATGACTAGTGTGCAGAATCTATATGTCTTCTTAGCGCGTTGGATGTAGGGACAGAATATCACGACATCAATACTTTGCGAGAATAATAAACGACTACATTGCGAAGGCGTCGCAGGTAAGAAATATAAATGACGTAATAGATGACGAAAGCCATAACGTGATAAAAGTGTGAAGACTTGGCAAGATTTAGGAGTGTCGCAAGGAAAAACGTTTATAACACTCGCGACACTTCGCGAGTTATTCCCAAAATAAAGGACAGCTTAGTTGTCATCCACTTTGTATTACCCTATATAAATGGTTGAATTAGTACATTGAGAGGAGAGTTCTTTTTGAATTGTTAAGCAAGTCATAAGGAGAGAAAATCTAGAGTGATTGTAATTTATTTAGATCGATATATCTATCCTTGTAAACATTTCGAGAAGATTATCAATGAAAGTATATAATTAATCATCTTCCAATGTGTTAATTAAGAAAATTCTAGTGAGGGGTGTAGTGTGGGATTTCCTGCAACTACATATGCGCTAGAAACAGAGATGAGTAGAAGATCAACCTTGTGAATTGGAAGAATCAGGTGTAACAAGAAAGAAATTTCGAATAATTCTCAACAATTTACTAAAATTGAGAAATGGCTAGAAGAAGGAATGCATCAGAACAACCAACGATTGTAAGGAGAAGTGGGAGATTAGGCGGGGAAAGGAGAAATGAAGTAGGTGAACCATCAAGGATAAATGCAAGAGATAGAGAAGAAGGTCAAATTCAACCACCAATTCAACCACCAATTCATTGAATAGAGTAATAGATTATGATAGAGTGAGCGTGCATACATGGAGATCGGATTCTATGGAAGAAAGAGAAGAAGTGCAACAAGCGATGAATAATGGACAAGAGGAGAGAAATCGAGAAGAAATGGGAGAAACAGACTCATAGAAATGAAGAAATTGTAGCATTAGAAACGTTGAGACAAACAATACATGAAGAAAGGCGTCTAGAAGCAGAAGAACGCGCAAATTTAACGAGGCAAAACCACGAATTAAGGATGGAAAATAGGAGGCTGCAAAATAGAAGATCGAGAAGTAATAACGAGATCAAGAATCTTCGAAAACATTACCCTACGAAAACGTTAATGAAGAAAATTTGGAAAGGGAACTAAGTTTTGGCGAAGGAGGTCGTGAAGGAAGAGAAGTAGTAGAAGATCGTTATATTCCACGTCCAGGAAGATCTACTGAGAATGGTCAAAATGACGGAAATCAAGAAAATAGCGTCGTCAAGGGCGAGAATGATCCTAATGAAGAAAATCGGGGAGAAGGAAGAAGAATATTGCTTGGGAGAGAAACACGAAGGAAACAAAAGGAAATTGAAGATGACATTGAAAAACATTATGTTGAACAAGCACGTTTATCTCGCGAGAGGAAAGATTGAGAGCGAAATGGAAGAACATGAATTGGAGGAAGCGGTTCGGCGGAACAATCATGACAATCGAGAAAGAAGGCGCGAGCAAAATCGCAACAATGGAAATATTAACGAAGAATATGAAAGAGTACAAAGGAGATTGGTAGACAACCAAGAAGAAAAAATGATAGATACAATGGTGTGCACATTCGCGAACGAGATGAAGGAGAAAGTCGCAGAGAAAGAAGAGAAGAGAATGTTGAACAAGAAAACCAAGATAGGCGTGAACGCAGAAGGAGAGAAACAGAGCTAAAAAGACCAATGAATCCGAACACTGAGGTAAATGAACAAATTTTAAGAGAATTGGCGGAGATGAGAGGAATGTTGAATAGTGGAGGAGGTGGAGGAAGAAGACAATTGGATGAGGCAATCGAGGAAGCTGCAAAAACCCCCTTTACTTTAGAGGTGCAGTTAGGTGGGATACCCCCAAAATGCAATTTACCTGCGTTAACCAGCATTTTTGATGGAACAACTTGCGCAATACAACACATCAAAGCGTATGTAAGATGTATGTTACAATGGGAAAGTCATGACGCTATATTGTGCAAATATTTCGCATCAAGTTTAACAGGAGAAGCACTAAAGTGGTTTGAAGGTTTACCAAGAAACACCATCACGTCATTCAACCATCTACAAGCTATATTCTTAGGGGCCTACATAAGTAACAACTCCTCGCGACCAGGAATTGAAGATGTATTTGGGCTAAAACAAAGGGTTGGCGAAGACACCTAAGCGTGAGATGGAAGACGATGTGTAGCGAGATGGCTGGAAGAGTATATGAAAGATATCTCATTTTATCATTTATAAACGCTATGTTCGCAACCAATCTGCTATATATTCAAATTTTAGAGTCAAGAATACAATAACGATGACGGAGTCTGCGAAATTGCAAGAGGAATATATTGCTTTGGAAGAAAGGCAAAATGAGGTGGAGTCGTACCGATTGCGAATACAAGTTCAAATGCTGCGAATGCAAGTTTGCTACCCAGGTTAATACACACAGTGGCGAGTACCTCGCAAGGGCAACAAGAGAGAGTGGTAGATAATGGACAGCCAAATTTAGTTGCCATGGGAAGCCGAGATCAAGAAGAGTTTGAAAGAGAAAGAAATTATTACAACCGTGGCGGCAATAACAAAATTCAGAGACTTGATCACTCGCAAAAAACTTATGGAAGTCAAAAACAAAATTATCATGGAGGTCGGCGACGTCATAGAGTAGTATGGGAAGAAATCAAGATGCCACCACTTTGAATACTAGTGTGGAAAAAATATGGGAAGCTATACTCGATGGAAAACATACACCATGGAACATGGGAATGAACCACCACCAAGTGATAGAAGTCACGAGTTCTGCTCTTACCACCGTTTTCATGGACATCGACAAATGACTGAGAAACATAAAAAGAATCATCCTTAGAATGATCGATCAAGGGAAGGCTGAATCACTTTCTAAAAAGTGAAGAGAAAGTTCAACAATTGCCGCCACCACCATCAAAGGGGAAAGAAATGTTCGTAATAGAAGTTGGGGCGAAAGCTAAAAATTTATTTTGTAACTCCATTGTTCACTCATATCGCACAATTGAAGATTTTCATGATAATATACTCGGTAGGGTTTTTGTGAGGATGTTGATAATAAAGAAGTGATGAATATTGCGAAGATGTCGCAGATTAAAAGAATGGCAAATGCACGATTATTTCTTTCAACGCGAAAGAGATTCACGAAGTCAAAGAGACGCATGACAACCCATTGGTTGTAAAATTGGAGATTAATCCAAAACCGGTAGATGGCGAAGACGATGAAGCGAGAGAATTGTTGGGCGATCAATAGAATCTTGATTGACACTGGAAGTTCAGTAAACATCCTCTTTTATCATACTTACAAGACTATGGGAGGAAAGGATGCAGAATTGATACCTTCAACATACAAGATATATGGTTTCAATGGCACAGCAAACAAGCCTAAAGGAGAAGTTCATAAGAGAATACCTCTGCAAGGATTATCTACGATATTACATTACGTGTGTGGTCGATGTGGAATCCCCTTATAATGCATTGATTGGAAGGCCATGGTTGCACGACATTTTGGGAGTAGCGTCAACATATCATCGAGTGTATAAAATTTCCTCATCCTAGTGGTGTTGAATTATAAAAGGAGATTGGACAGAGGGACAAAAATGCTATGAGATCGATGTGGAGAGCTGCGAAGAGAGAGCGAGAAAAGAAAGGGTTGGAAACAACATGCAAAAGATGAGAAAAGAAGAGAAAGATTAATGGTGGATGCCATTGATGTAAGAGGAGAAGATACATTGCGAAACAAGTGCATGAAAACAGTTGGAAATTATGATGGAAAGGAATCATTAAGAGATTTGAATGATATACAGGTGAGAGAATAGCAAGAGAAAAAGTGTAAGAAGTGAATAATCATCAAAAAGCAACAACAAAAGATTATTCGAAGTAAGAGGAAGAAACAATAATTAAAGAAGAAATATGCGAGGATCTCGCCATTAAGAATGTATGACAATTTGATTGAAGAATTGAAAAACAAAAATGATTAAACAATGTAAGATTGTGCGATAGTTTCGCAAACAAAATGAATGATTGAATGAATTAACAAAAATGAAAGAGTGAGTGAATGGGACGAACCTTTATGGCGTACACCTAGTTCGCGAATGACATTTCGCAAGAGGCAAATGTAAGACCTAAAGTGCGTCATATAAGGGGCATCTCTTGACATGGCTCGGTGAAAAGGTTACACCGCTCCTGGAACCTGGGTCATGAAGATTTGGGGCCCATGAAAGCCTATCAGGAGAGATACCTTGGATTTCCAACTATATATATAAGGTTATACCCTGGTTGGACGCTTGAGGATCTCTTCTTAGGAGTCGATGTATGCTCAAGGCGGCGGGGTACACGGTTGAGCCAAGAGTTCTGGGGCATTTGAAGTGTCTCGGCCATTCTTGGCAAGTCTTGGTATATGCTTCACTCGGCCCGAAGAAAACTCCACTTAGGGTGCAGTCTCGTAACCATAAGCCATATAGGTATAAGGGATAAGAGGCTTCGAAAACAACTGGTTGTTGTTAAGACCGGATGGGAGGAGCTAGTCTTGTATGGCCGATGTACGCCTCCTTGAAGGGGCAACCAGGGAGAAGATAAGGCGGCACCCTCCATTAGGGAGCTGATAAGTGTCAAAAGACGCAAATGTCATGAGACTTTATTTTCACAAGGAAATTTAGGCTTGTCATATTTGTGCAATGATCTGTAGAGGCAATAATGCGCGCAAGGATAAGGCGAGATCAATGGGTTTTTGCATGAAAATGCAAAAGCCTCCTGCGATTTCGTCGCAAAGACGGCAATGTCATGGGATTTTACACTCGCAAGAGTATTTAGGCCTGTCATATTGTCGCGAAAAATATCCTATGAGAGGCAAAAATACTTAACAAATGATAAGACAAGGTCAATGGGTCATTACATGGAAATGTAAAGACGTCCTGCGATTTTGTCGCAACGAGGGGTGGCGAAATAAGACCTTTAATTAGGAAGGCAAAATAAGACCACACAAAAATGATAAGGCAAGAGCAATGGATTTCTTCATTTGTGAAGACATCCTGCGATCTTGTCGCAATAATGAACTTCAACGTAACTAAAGATATAGACATGCATAAAATTGAGGAAGCGAGTAAGCTTGCGAAAACGATTATGTTCCATCATAGAGTTACAAATAATAAAGGATGAAGTTAGAGATTTCATTACTCAGATATAATTGGTCAAATCACTCATTTGAAAATGAATAACAGAGGCAAGTATGGGAATGAATAGGATAAAATCTTGTTATTCATTTCCACATGATGGATTTATGCATTCATAATGATAGTTAGCTGAATTATAAAGAAGAATTGCTTGACGAATACGCGCAAGTAAAGAAAACGAAGATTGAATTCATATTTTACAATCCAAGAAGATTGAAAGAGTATATATATTACAAGAAGCGAAAGAAGAAAAAGAAGTTAATTTTTTGAGGATTCTTCTTCTTGGTCAGATTCTTCAGTTCCATCATTCTTTTCGCCAGAATCTTCTTCTTCGCTAGCTTCACTATCAGAGACATCCGAGAAAGGCGTATCCTCAGGAATAACATCGCGAATACAAGGATATGAACTAAGAGGAATGCGGTGATCATTGCAAACCATTTCAATAGTTTGATTGCGAAAACGAACAGCAGTATTGTTGAAATTCGCCACTGTAGCTTGCAGCTGTTTCTTCAACTTAGAATACTTGTTATTGCGAAGAGAAAGGCCTTCTGCGAGTTCCCCTTTTTCAGACTCAAGTTCTTCAATCCTTGTTTGAAATATCTTCTCAGATTCTGCAAAACATATTGTAGTTGCAGGAAATCCCACACTACACCCCTTACTCAGTTTTGCTTGATTAATCCATTGAAAGATATGTGATCAAGAATATTTATTAATTGATTCCATGAAATGTTTACACAAGACAATAAAATTATACTTGGAAACTAAAGCATTCTTAAACTTTCTCTCTCCTAATGACTTGCTTCACACCTCAAAAAGATCTCTCCCCTCAACAGACTCATTTAGCCCTTTATATAGGGTAATACATAGTGGATGACATGACTAAGCTACCCTTTATTTTCGGGAATGTCTCGCGAAGTGTCGCAAATGCACGAATATTCATTCTCATGACACTTCTTAACCCTCGCCAGGTTTCATGTCTTCCAATTGTTTTGTTTGTCGTTATTCATCGCGTCGTTTATTTTAGCTCCCTGCGACTCCCTCGCGACACCGTCGTTTATTAATCCCGCGAGCCTTGTACGTTGCGATATTATGATCCTACACATATGATAATGAATTAACAACACTATAACAGTACTACAGAGGTAAAGAGCAGTAAAGTATAATAAACAACCTTCTCTGTCAGATATCATATCTTTAACCAAGGCGGTATGCTCGGTATGAAGACTAACATCAACACCTAAATTATTCCTGGCATTATCTAGAACCTTCGCAGCCCCAAGCGAACTCATCACCATTATTTATAACAAGAAGCGAACGAACTTGCTCTTCTCGCTCCATAAGTATGGCATTCGACGAAGGGATTCATCTCGTTCAAATTGTACTTCGAGAAGAGATTTTTGAAATGTTGCTAATGCTGTGCACCCTTATTAGCGATACGGTCTTTCTCATCTATAAGGCCACTAATTTTCTTCCTTTGAAGCTCGATTTTTCTATGGGAATCAAGATACATTTGTTTAAATCGGTTGGCTAAACCTAAACTAGCTCTATGTTCAATCTCTAAGAGGCGACATTTGGTTCGAAGTTCATTTAATGAAAGAGAATCAATTTTGTTTGACGAGTTACTTAAAGACTCGTTGAGATGGGTGAGAAGAACATCATTATCCATAGGCTCGGGAAATGAATGGAGAAGAATGGCTTCTTGGAGAGATTATATATGTCTGCAAAAATAATAAATCGGGCAAAGAATAGTAGTTGACAAAGTAAAGACGATTTGAAGAGTAAAAGTTTTATACCATAAAGTTCTTTGGTTTGCACTTTGAAGAGTAGACATCTTAGTCTTCTGAGAAGCGATTCGATTTCCAATTGTTGAATTCTTTCATCTTTCTTGCGAGACATCGCAACCTCAATTTCTAGTTCTCGGATCTTCTGTTTAAGTTGGAGATTTTTCTTTTCAAGATTGTCGCGTCTTTTCTCGAGATCTGAGGAAACAACAAAGGAAGCTCTCCCAGGATGTAAAGGAAAATAAAGAAATTGTTAAGATAAAGCTTATAATAGAAGTTACAGAGAAGCAAAGGAATATGAATATACCAAAGCATTGAGAGCATTCAAATGGCTGGAAGTCAATGTTCGGGAAACTCCGCGAAAAGATTCATTATCCTCTAATAGCGGGGCATCGCAAATATTCGCGAGAGCTTTACAGGTTGCAGTTAAATGATCATCGCCTAATCCTTGCATAGAATCGGAGAAGATACCGGATAAGCTGCGCCATAGCGAGAGGTGATTGAATGATTTTCCTTCGCGAAGAAGTACCAATATCATTTTCATCTTCGTCGGTGTTCCCATTGGTTTGGGAATTAGAATGAGAAGGAGATTGGAGTTTCCGTTTTTAGAAAATGGACCGAGAAGATTTATTCTTGCGAGAAATGATTTTACCCTTGCCTTTAACTTTAGCAGCTTGACTTCTTCAAAATCAACCTTCGCACACGTATGAAGATAAGAAACAGAGGCAACAATATTGTTTAAAATAACAAAAGAAAATGTTTCTTACTTCATCCGTGAGTGATCGGAGTATTGCCATGGTACTCGCCTTTGGATCTTCCTTATACTTCTTTCTCATTCTGGAAATCTAAAATTTTTGAAAGGTTTAATAAGTAAAAAAAGAAGAAAATGACGCAAAGCGAAATTGAAAAAAAAGGAAATATACCTCTTTTGCCTTCTCAGACCACTTAAACTCCCAAGGATGGTAATTCGCGAGGTGTGCAGGAAGAACATGTGAACCTGCGATGTAAGGTCCACTCAAAAATAAAGGAACAACCCACCATTTCTCATCCTTGGAATGACGAGGAGTACTATTATTGCCCGAATGCCAATCAATATCTTGCATGAGCAGTTTATCAGCATCAACATTATCTTTTTTCTTCAGTCGAGCGCCCCAGCGAGATTTATCATTTCTCATGTTTATTACTGCATAATTCGCAAAGAAACTTTCTACAGTATACTTCTCAGCAATTATCTCCAAATTTACAAATCTAGGATCTCTAACAGTAGCAGGATATAAAGATCCTTTACCAGCGCCACGGTTTGCGAATTCAAGCATTAAACGGATGCAGTCGCCACTCAACTGATAAACAGCTCGCGAGAACTTTTCATGAGCAAGGATTTCATAGAATAATGGTATCTCGGGATTATATAGAGGAATGGGAAGTCCTGCGAGGAGTTGACCTAGCGAGACTATGATTTTATGATCATCACATTGATGATCAGAAAACAATTTTGCAGAAAGTATAGATGAAGATTCTTGATCAGGAATGGTTGATAAAGTGAAACCCTTTTCTTGTAACTTCTTTTGAACATCATTGAAAAGGGATGCGTATGTACGACCAAGCGAAGCCATTGTTAGAGTAGTATGGGAATGAAGGGGGAAGCAAAAATCAAGAGAAGGAAAAAGGATTTACTGATGCGAAACGCAAATTACAGAGGAAAGAAGGCTGAAGGAAAGTTGCGAAAAGAAAATAAAAGAGAAAAAACGAGAAAACTATATATAGAGAAGAGAATCCTCGAGAAAAGAAATGCATTTAATGTGAGATGGGACGTGAATGGTCAAGAATAAGCGGTTGAAAGAAACGTGTCAAGAAAAGAGTGGAAGAAGAAACACCTGTAATAAATTCCGTACATAAATAAAATGAGTAAGAATGAATAATCGCGAGATAAAAGATGAGCAGCTGCGGCATTTTAAAAAAAAAAAAAAAAATATTGGTTCTCATGACATTCTCTTCTTCGCAGAGAAGACATGAGAAGAGGCAAGATGTAGGACCGAGAATATCACGACATCAATACTTTGCGAGAATAATAAACGACTACATTGCGAAGGCGTCGCAGGTAAGAAATATAAATGACGCAATAGATGACGAAAGCCATAACGTGAGAAAAGTGTGAAGACTTGGCAAGATTTAGGAGTGTCGCAAGGAAAAACGTTTATAACACTCGCGACACTTCGCGAGTTATTCCCGAAAATAAAGGACGGCTTTAGTTTGTCATCCACTTGTGTATTACCCTATATAAAGGGTTGAATTAGTCTGTTGAGAGGAGAGTTCTTTTTGAATTGTTAAGCAAGTCATAAGGAGAGAAAAATCTAGAGTGATTGTAATTTCTTTAGATCGATATATCTATCCTTGTAAACATTTCGAGAAGATTATCAATGAAAGTATATAATTAATCATCTTCCAATGTGTTAATTAAGCAAATTCTAGTGAGGGGTGTAGTGTGGGATTTCCTGCAACTACATTGGATGCTATCATTTCGGAGAACTAGTAAGTTGGAAAAGTAGGTTTTGTGGGTATATCTCTAGTAAACCCTCACGAGACTATAACTCGTCCACTAGGGACACCTAGGGGTTTAAAGGCTTGTTATTTATGCTAAAAGTGACCGTAGCCTCGACGACACGGAGTTGTATGTATCTTTTTGAATTGTTTTGTTTGATTTGCTCGAGGACTAGCAAAGTCTAAGTGTGGGGGAATTTGATAGGTGTTGTAAACACTGTGGTATTCATCTATTGTTTATGCTTTCTTTGCGAGTTTTCTTGTAAATTATGTATTTTATGATTGATTTTGAGTTTACTAGGTGCAATGGAGTCATTATGAGCAAAAGAAGGAGAAAAAAGTGCATTGGAGCGGAAAGGAGCAAGGAGAGCGAAAGTGTTCAGCGACGAGTGCTATGCGGAGTCGAATCAACGATAAGGGGCTGCTAGCTTTGGTTCAAAGGAGAGTTAATGGGCTGCCACTGGGTGACCCATATCCATTATCCGGGTGCCTAAATACCGGCCGTACCATAACCTTATCAATTTGGTCGTGAAGAAGAAAATCATTCTCATCCCCAATTTTTAGTCTCGTTGTTTTACGTGAGAGAAGAAGGAGTTAGATTTGAAGAAATTTGAGAGAATTTGGGATCTCAAGAGCTATGGTTTTAGAATGAATGGTGATGTTCATCGATTAAGCTTGAGTTCATGTACTTGTGTTGTGTTGCTCGGGAATTAGAAGTTAGGGTTTGATTGAGAAGTTTGCTGTCGAATCGAGAGAAGATGAAGCTGAGATTAACTGGGATGAGACTGGTTTATGATTCTAACCGAGAATCGCAGGGATGGGTTGGTTTGAGAGTGATGGGTTCTTGCCTATTTCAAGCTTGCAAGAACCAGAAGAATGGAATTAGGGTTTCAATTAGGTTTTTGAGTCACAAAAGTTGAAGTTGAGAAATGAACACTGATTGAAGCTGAGAGATGTGATGGGTCTATGAGATTGTGAATTTGAGACAGGAAATTGCAGATGAAGCATGAAGGGGATGAACTTGAAATGGTTCATGAATAAGATGAAGTACAGCTTATGCTGATGTTGTTACTAAAGACTAGGGTTGAATTCAAAATGGATTGGTGGCGCTGTTGTAGAACTAGTTGCAGATGGTGCTAATGGTGGTCACATAGAAAGGGTTACAAGTTGATGGTGCTGTTATGCATTGGCTAGGGTTGCAGTTCAAAATGATGCTGCTGTTGAATCTGGTGATTGAATGAAATAGGTTTTGAGATGAATTAGAAACATGGGCATGTCTCAGATTCAAGTTTGCAGTCAAGAAGGTACTGGTGATGCTTTTACAGGGTTGAAGAATGTATGAGTTACAAGGCTGAGTGGCTATGGCAATAGTATGTGCTGAAGGGGACTCAAATGAGACTTAGAGATGGTTGTTGCTTGAGGTCATTTCAGGTGGGGGTGATGGTGCTTGTGGATGGGAGTTGAGCTGGTATTGCAGGTTTTGAAAATGGTGATTGCAAATGTTTCAGTTATGGCAATGAGGTTAACAGGACTGGTGGAGTCAGATGGCTGTGCAGAGATGAATGTGTTGCAGCCATGGAACTGGCAATGCACTTGCACTGTTGGATGAATCTGTGAAGCTGCAGATGTTGAGTTAGTGGTGATGAAACAGCTATTGAAGCTCAGGGAGATGGAATGAATTCAGATGATTTTGCGGTTAAGAGATATGGGAGCTGTTCTTGCAGGTTGTGATGCATTTTGCAGGTGGACTGTGAGGTGTGTTGTAGGCTCAGATGCATATTACAAGTATTGCAGGTGGTCTGGTGTTGCAATGTGAAAGGAATCTGGAGTACAGGCTGATACAGATGGAGAAGAGGGTGATGAGCTCAGTTTTGAACCTGAGTTGTGGCTGAAGTGAATCAAAGGATTTGTTGGAGCTGCAATTCAGATGGTGGTTGAAAGGGAGTGAATGCGTGTGTTTGTCTGAGAAGGAATGACTGGAAATTGCAGGCATTATGAAGTTAAAGCTACAGAACTACAGGGAGGAATTGAGAGAATGCGGGGCCATCTTGGGCTGTGAGAAAGATCGGCAACGTGCAAGATTGTGGCCTGACAAAGTCAGTCCAGTTAGCTCATCAGCACATCTGATTCGGGTCTAACTCATGGTTCTGACTCATCTGATGACATCACTGAGTTGAGTCATCTAACTCGGTGAGTGACCCGGTTCGACTCAGTTTGCTAACTCGGTTGATCTGACCGATTTGACTCGGTTGACCGGGGCGGACTTTGCAGTCCCTGAACCGTTTTCCGGCCACCTCTCCGTGATTTCGGCCACAATACAGATTCCGTGACGTATTTTTGGACATATTTTTTACATGGGTTTCTCTCTCTTGTGGGCTTGGTGGATTTTCATCTAATGGACTTTGAGGGCTGATGCGTGTCGTAGGTGCAATCAAATTAATATCTTATTTCCACTCAATTAAAAATAATATAATGGAAGTCAAGTTCGTTCCCACGAGGAGCAAGAGATTCTAGTTGTAAAAATTGTCACAAAAAGGGGGGATGTATAAAGCAAAAGAAAATAAACAAAGCAATTAAAAGATAAAGTTGAAATCAATAAGAGAGACAAGATCAAGGAATCCTTCTTCGTTGCAAAACAATGAATCAAGTTATGTTCTTTTCTACTTGTTATTAGTCACATATTATCACCAACCGTAGGATAGCAGGTTCGCTTAGCTAGCCCCAAAATCCCTTTATTTATTTGAGTAACAAGTCCGCTTAGTTATCAGATTCTATTCAAAAGAACCACCTTGAGGTTCGCTTACAAGATGTAATTCCCCGAATGCATTAAGATCTATGAATTTAGGTTTAGTACTAGTAGTTAAACTCGGTTCGCTTGGTCCACTTTCTAGCGTTGTTTTTACACACAATCGCTCCACGGAATCCCTCCGCAAGGTCTCGTGTTTTCTACTTGTGTAAAGTGTCGAGAACGATTACTTATTCCCTAACTTATACTAGATTTAGATTAAACTAACAAATCAATTTAGCGTGCACTCTAAATAATCTATCAATCATGAATGAATGAATAAACATTCCTATTAGTAAAAACAAACGATAATCATGTGAAAAACTTCAAGATAGAATTGAAACAAAACTCAAATCATGTTAAGAACTAGGAATTCATCCTCAATCAATAAGAAAATTAGCTACTCATGTTTTTGAAATTCACACAAAATAATTAAAAGGAGAATTTTCAAGTTCACACAAATAATTAAGAAGAAGAATTGAAAGCAAAAACACAAGTGTTGTGTGTGTAGTGAGGTGTGTAAATAAAAGATATAGAAAACTTCTCTATTTATAGGCTTTAATATTCTCCAAATCTTCCAAGGAATAGAATCCTCATCCCATAATAATTCAATTTCCAAATTTAAGCCTTTCTCATCTTTCATCTTCTCTTTCCAAATTTGAGCCAAATTCTCCATCCAATTCCAAGTCCAAGTCTTCACACCCATGAGTAGAATCCACACAAAAATCTGTAATTTTGGTCGTCGGAAATCTGGTATTATGGTAGGAATTTAGCCTAATCCGGCTGAAAAGTCGCCGCCCGGTCACACCAAATTCTCCACCGTCAATGGTATATTCGACGAATATTCCGTCATCCACCGTTAAAGATAACCGCTGAC
This sequence comes from Papaver armeniacum, assembly GCA_023531295.1. Classification (NCBI taxonomy): domain Eukaryota; kingdom Viridiplantae; phylum Streptophyta; class Magnoliopsida; order Ranunculales; family Papaveraceae; genus Papaver; species Papaver armeniacum. Next base: position 117,380 of record JAJJWW010003813.1, on the reverse strand, counting down.
CTAACGGTCTTACGTTAGTCAACTAGGTCATGCCGGATGGTGAGTCACTTACGAGTCGGTTTTCTTGAGCTTCTTGGATCTTACTCGGGTGAGTTACGGGGAAGGATCGGTCATCGGGTTCAACGAGTTAACTCGCCAGAGCGTAAATCCGTAGAGTTTCGTTTATATTCGGGGCATGTCCAGAGCCAAATTCAGGCCTATTTTCTTGATTCTGTGACATTTCCTAGCATACATCTAATTTAGCACAACAGAGCTTCACTTGTTCATCTGCTATTCTCAAAAACCAACAGCAACAGCAACAAAACTTCACCATCCATCTTGTCAGTCCGCTGCAACCAACCACCATTGTTCTGGCACTTCTCTGTCAAACAACCCTCTCTTCAATTCACAACAATTAACCACCAGAACCCTTGATTTCTTCTCTCACAATCTCATCTCTCGGACCAACACAAGTTCATTCTTCATCAGCGCCTCCAATCCATCTCAATTTCAACAAAGAGAGCCAATTCCTTAAATTCCTTGAATCGCCATAAACCCAATCTCCATCTGATGTTCATGGAAGCTACAACCCCATTTTTTTGATTCATCACAACATCAACTCCTAACTGCAACTAACTCGATTCATAACCACAAACCCATCTGTGTTCGATTTTTTTTAACAAAGACAACGACTCAATCCTTCATTCCAATCGATCTCGATTCACAGACGCGACATCAGACCCTAATTCATCATAACACAATAACAGTCACAATTTCATCTTGATTTATCAGTTGCAGAGACCAAATCATAAACCCTTCCTGTTAACCGATTGCAGCAATAGACCTGACTGATTTCTTCTCGATTTGTATCAATAATCTCTCAATTTCTCGATCCCTAACTTCTCTTTCATGGCAGCAGCATCTCACAGCACCACCAACTGATTCCAGTTCATAACTTCAACCAATGTCTTCTTAAACAGCACCAAACCCAACTCTGCTTCAATTTACCACCATCTTCAACGTTAATAGCACAAATTCATCGTTACCAGATCCCTCGATTTCATCTCTCACAATCGAATCCATGTTTAACCCTTCATTCATCACTGATTTCTTTCACTTGTTCCATCATCAATTCATAGTAACAGCACCACCATCTTCTCCAGTAGCGTCATCGCCAACTCTGCCATTGCTCTTTCTCTTCTATCAATTTTCCCGATCTGGTATTACCCGGCAAAGAATTTGCCTCTTTTGGATTCAGGGACGAAATGATTGAGAGAATAAAACTTTTCTCAATTTTAGGTTATACAAATTGGGTTCGGACCTGGGCACTAATATGGGTCGCCCAATAACATCCCAAGCTAACTTACATAGGTGCCTTGAGTAATTAACCAGATGCCTTTAACACTTAAATGGGCTTCCCCTTATCCTTAGCTGAGTTGTCTTTAGTGCTTATCCAAAGGAAAGTTGCCCCTTAACCTTGACTGGGCTCTAGATAGTGTTCGCCCCTGAAATGACAATTTTGCCCTTTTGGCTCAAATAGAGTAATTTCTTCTTCTTTTCCTCTGTGTGACTCCATAGTAGCTATAAAACTCAAAACAAGCGTAAAATACATAATTTACAAGAAAAATAGCAAAGAAAGCATAACCAATAGATAGTAAATAGGATGTATTCTACACCCTATCAGATTCCCCCACACTTAGACTTTGCTAGTCCTCGAGCAAATCAAACTAAAAACACACAACTTCAAAGCGTTCAAGCGTCACAAGCATCCAAAGAGTTATGAGGACATATAGTTTCTGCATTCTAGTAATAAGAAGTTAGAAATACTAAAGAACATATTCTCATTCTTAAATGTTGAATGAGAAATAACCACACCATAATGAGAGAACGCGTGTTTGAGAAACGATCAATAAGCATTTCGCCTCGACTTCTGCCTCACCAAAAAGGATTTTATGATAATTGCACTCAAAAAGACGACTTTTTATGGGTCTCACATGTGTGCAGGTAGGAATGAAGAGAGAAATCCTGCGACACGTTGAATGGTGGGAAGGACAACTTCCTAAATATTTTTAAAAACCCACATCTTTTAACATTTTGAAAAACCATTTTTCTACGATCTCTAAGAAAGGAAATCAACCACTATTATCGAGGATGAGATTACTTACTCACCTTCACATCCGATCGCCAATTATGATAACACCACTCTCACGGCATCCAATAGAAACGTCTTCCGCTCCTCGTCTTGATCTTCTTGGTCTTTGTCTTCGGCTTCAACTATTGATGATAAACTCTCGAATTTCATAAATCCTTAAAAATTTGTAACTCTTTCTACCTTAAATCCTTGTCGCTTGAAACTTCCTTATATATTTTCCTTCCCCACGGCTTATTAACAAAACAAATATTTCTCTTGTTTTTTTTTTTTTTTTTTTTTTTTTTTGAAAAACAAGAAATTAAATACAAAATAAACCATGGCCGTGGGAGAAGTATTTTACCGCTTGATTCTTCACAACTTGTATCGTCTCGAAATCATAAACTTCAACAATTCTCACCTTTTGATTTTCTTTGCTCTTATAAATAAGTCTTCATACTTGTATGTATAATTATGCTCATTGTATTGTAAGTCCTCAACAAATATGTAAAAATCTGCTCTTTGTATGTTGCTTTACTTGTATTTGAAATTTGCTCTTTTTTCTCATTAAGTTGCTTGTAAACCTTGAACTTTTCCAACTTTCCTTGTAGATTTTGATGTCGCTCCTTGTTGATGATGATGATGTTTCTATGGATCCGTTGTTGTCGAGAGAATGGTGCTAACTGCAAATCGAACTACAAGAAGGAGGCTTTCATCTATAGACGTCACCCTTCATGATTGACAAAATTAGCACTCAAGAGATCAAAGAGTAGTGCTTCTATTGGTGGGAGGTTGGGTAGCTCACCATTCTACCCGGAATTAACGTACGGTGACACACACTCAAAAGAAAGCTCTTAGGAAATTTATGGTCGGTGCCTCACATGATATGAATACGGGTAGTCTCCACTAATGATTGATCAGCAACTCTAATAATGCATTTCTCCCTGCATCAAATTCGCATCACCGACATGATTAAATCCATTATTTAACACTCTAACAAGCAAGAAATCCGAATGTAGTTCCCTAACACTTCCAAGTTCAATTATGTCGGTCAAAATCTCTATGTAAACATACCTAGAAGTATGCTAGGGACTCTAAAATCTCTAAAAGTTGAAGTTTTATGTAAAACTTTTTTTTTTTTTTAAATTTTTAAATTTTTTTGTAATTTTTTTTTTTAAATACATGCTTAACCACTCCCCCACACTTAAACCTTACATTGTCCTCAATGTAATTGAATCCTCCTAGTAAAGTCAAGGTGGGAAATTTTAACATGATAAGAAACAAGAAAAAGAGATAACAAAAAGCAAAAGGATAAGAAATACAAAACCTATGGGTTGCCTCCCATTAAGCGCTTGTTTTAAAGTCGACGGCCCGACTTAGCTCTTGTAAGATTCACTCCCCATATACTAACAATCGGAAAATTTGAGGATCCACCCATAATACCTGTTTTGCAAACAATAACTCCATACAAATGTTAGCACAAGAAAACAATAGTGAAATTATCGCTCGATAGAAATTTCCCCCACACTTATTCTCGTCCACGCTCGGAAGTGTATAAAGAACATAGAATTTGGGAACTTCCATGTATTCTTCTTGGCAAACCTGCATAGTGTTAGCATCAAGTGTTTCCAATGGTGGATATTTAGAAACAAAATCATCCAAAAATACTTTCGAAGCACATACATTCAAACCAATAAGAGGTAAAGGAGAAGAATCAATAGGCAAAGGGTTAGACAAACCTTGCACAATCTCTTGTTTTGCGGAATCCTCTTCATCCTTAGAGAATTCATGTGAATTACTTACCTCTTGTATATCGTGGTCCTCTATTAAACCTTGCAACCAATCGTCGTTATTTTCTACCTTAACCAAAGTTTTGGCATCATTATAATTATTGGCAAATTCAATTGGGTCTTCCACAAAATCAATCAATTTGGTTTCATCCTCTAGCATCATCTCTTCAACATTCTCATCATCGGAATCGGGCCATTCAATAAAATGATTCTCGTCGGTATAAATTGTAAGATCTTCTTGTGAGGGTGTTACACCGTTTATAACAATAGGTAAGTCACACCCAATCTCCTCCTTTTGAATAGGCGAAGGATCGTTATTATGATCCGGAGTTGGAATAATTTCCTCATTGTTGCAATGCTCATACACTTCCGCGGACTCATATCTTTCCCTAAGAAATTTTTTCCAAGCACTAAATGCATCATCTTCAAGCTCTACCTTTTGAATAGGTGCTTGATCATTATTAAGATCAAGGCTCGAGTAAGCTACACTAGCGTCATCAAAAGTATCCAAAGGTTGGCCTTTTCCAACATAATCATCAATCAAATATTCACTACACACCATAGGCACATTAGAATAGTTATTGCTTTGATAGCAAAATTATTCTTCATCCCTATCCTCCTTGTATTGATCCATGTCTCTTCGTTCTTTAGCAATGTCGTCTTGAAGTTGTTGGAGTTGCTCATCCCTATTTTTATCGAGTTGAGTAATTTGTTCGTATAATTTCTCCGAATTCCTTTGAATTTCTCGATGTGGTTCCTCCCAAACATAGGGGTTGCTGGTCTTGTAGTGATTCTTGCAACTTTTGTTGAAGATCCCCAATCATGGCAGACATCTTATCTGCAAAACTAGAGAATTTCTGATGATAAACAAAACTATCCTCCCATCCTTGTGATTGTCCACTTACATACCCGTCATAAGGTTGTTGATATGTATGAGAATATCCATAAAGTTTGTATCCTAAGGATGGTTGGAAGTTGCCATAATGTTGAGGTTGAAAACCGTATTGATTGTTGTAATATGCTTGCTCTTGTCCACCATACATGGAAAACTGGTACCTGAAATAAGATTCTCAAAAACTAAGTTAGATACGATATACAATCTAACAAAGCAAGAATAAACCAACAAGAAAAATAAAAACAACTAAAATCGTCCATTGCTCCCGTGTGCGCAAAATTGATGCGTGTCGTAGGTGCAATCAAATTAATATCTTATTTCCACTCAATTAAAAATAATATAATGGAAGTCAAGTTCGTTCCCACGAGGAGCAAGAGATTCTAGTTGTAAAAATTGTCACAAAAAGGGGGGATGTATAAAGCAAAAGAAAATAAACAAAGCAATTAAAAGATAAAGTTGAAATCAATAAGAGAGACAAGATCAAGGAATCCTTCTTCGTTGCAAAACAATGAATCAAGTTATGTTCTTTTCTACTTGTTATTATTCACAGATTATCACCAACCGTAGGATAGCAGGTTCGCTTAGCTAGCCCCAAAATCCCTTTATTTCGCTGAGTAACAAGTCCGCTTAGTTATCAGATTCTATTCAAAAGAACCACCTTGAGGTTCGCTTACAAGATGTAATTCCCGAATGCATTAAGATCTATGAATTTAGGTTTAGTACTAGTAGTTAAACTCGGTTCGCTTGGTCCACTTTCTAGCGTTGTTTTTACACACAATCGCTCCACGGAATCCCTCCGCAAGGTCTCGTGTTTTCTACTTGTGTAAAGTGTCGATAACGATTACTTATTCCCTAACTTATACTAGATTTAGATTAAACTAACAAATCAATTTAGCGTGCACTCTAAACAATCTATCAATCAATCATGAATGAATAAACATTCCTATTAGTAAAAACAAACGATAATCATGTGAAAAACTTCAAGATAGAATTGAAACAAAACTCAAATCATGTTAAGAACTAGGAATTCATCCTCAATCAATAAGAAAATTAGCTACTCATGTTTTTGAAATTCACACAAAATAATTAAAAGGAGAATTTTCAAGTTCACACAAATAATTAAGAAGAAGAATTGAAAGCAAAAACACAAGTGTTGTGTGTGTAGCGAGGTGTGTAAAAGATATAGAAAACTTCTCTATTTATAGGCTTCAATATTCTCCAAATCTTCCAAGGAATAGAATCCTCATCCCATAATAATTCAATTTCCAAATTTAAGCCTTTCTCATCTTTCATCTTCTCTTTCCAAATTTGAGCCAAATTCTCCATCCAATTCCAAGTCCAAGTCTTCACACCCATGAGTAGAATCCACACAAAAATCTGTAATTTTGGTCGCCGAAAATCCGGAATTTAGCCGGAATCCGGCCTGAAAAGTCGCCGCCGGTCACCTGAAATTCTCCGCCGTCAATGGTATATTCGACAGAATATTCCGTCAGTCCACCGTTAAAGATAACCGCTGACCTAACGGTCTTCTGTTAGTCAACTAGGTCAAGCCAGATGGTGAGTCAGCTTCTGAGTCAGTCTTGCTGAGCTTACTGGATCTTACTCAGCTGAGTTGCAGGGAAGGATCGGTCATCGGGTTCACTGAGTTAACTCGCCAGAGCAGAAATCCGGCCGAGTTTCGTTTATATTCAGGGCATTTCCAGGCCAAATTCAGGCCTATTTTCTTCAGTTCCTGTGACATTTCCTAGCATACATCTAATTTAGCACAACAGAGCTTCACTTGTTCATCTGCTATTCTCAAAAACCAACAGTAACAGCAACAGAACTTCACCATCCATCTTGTCAGTCCGCTCCAACCAACCACCATTGTTCTGGCACTTCTCTGTCAAACAACCCTCTCTTCAATTCACAATAATTAACCACCAGAACCCTTGATTTCTTCTCTCACAATCTCATCTCTCGGACCAACACAAGTTCATTCTTCATCAGCGCCTCCAATCCATCTCAATTTCAACAGCAGAGCCAATTCCTTAAATTCCTTGAATCGCCATAAACCCAATCTCCATCTGATGTTCATGGAAGCTACAACCCCATTTTTTTGATTCATCACAGCATCAACTCCTAACTGCAACTAACTCGATTCATAACCACAAACCCATCTGTGTTCGATTTTTTTTAACGGCATCAACGACTCAATCCTTCATTCCAATCGATCTCGATTCACAGACGCGACATCAGACCCTAATTCATCATAACACAACAACAGTCACAATTTCATCTTGATTTATCAGTTGCAGAGACCAAATCATAAACCCTTCCTGTTAACCGATTGCAGCAATAGACCTGACTGATTTCTTCTCGATTTGTATCAATAATCTCTCAATTTCTCGATCCCTAACTTCTCTTTCATGGCAGCAGCATCTCACAGCACCACCAACTGATTCCAGTTCATAACTTCAACCAATGTCTTCTTAAACGACACCAAACCCAACTTCTGCTTGATCTACCACCATCTTCAACGTTAATAGCACAAATTCATCGTTACGAGATCTCTCGATTTCATCTCTCACAATCGAATCCATGTTTAACCCTTCATTCATCACTGATTTCTTTCACTTGTTCCATCATCAATTCATAGTAACAGCACCACCATCTTCTCCAGTAGCGTCATCGCCAACTCTGCCATTGCTCCTTCTCTTCTATCAATTTTCCCGATCTGGTATTACCAGCAGCAACTGCTGCCTCTTTTGGATTCAGGGACGAAATGATTGAGAGAATAAAACTTTTCTCAATTTTAGGTTATACAAATTGGGTTCAGACCTGGGCACTAATATGGGCCGCCCAATAACATCCCAAGCTAACTTACATAGGTGCCTTGAGTATCTAACCAGATGCCTTTAACACTTAAATGGGCTTCCCCTTATCCTTAGCTGAGTTGTCTTTAGTGCTTCTCCAAAGGAAAGTTGCCCCTTAACCTTGACTGGGCTCCAGATAGTGTTCGCCCCTGAAATGACAATTTTGCCCTTTTGGCTCAAATAGAGTAATTTCTTCTTCTTTTCCTCCGTGTGACTCCATAGTAGCTATAAAACTCAAAACAAGCGTAAAATACATAATTTACAAGAAAAATAGCAAAGAAAGCATAAACAATAGATAGTAAATAGGATGTATTCTACACCCTATCAAGGGCTAGACCTAATTTTGGAACAAGAGGAGCTATAAAAGAGAAATCCTACAACTTTTGAAAGACATCTAATTCTTGGAACTTTGGAGAGCCGCTTTTGTTTACGCAACTAGGGTTTGCTTTTGTTCATCTTCTTCTTTATTCAACTTATATTTTTGGTGATGAACTCCATAGCTATGAGTAGCTAAATTCTATATTATTGGTTAAGGATGTAGTCCTATTTCTAAAACTTGTGTTTGCTTTATGTATTAGTTTTCTCTCTTGATTATCGTTCACATCTCTACTGCTTTAAGAATCACATGATTGATGTATTGTGATAGGATTATGATGTTTGATTAGTTAAGTGGCTAATTAATTGAACTTGCATCCTAGTCCATAGATATTTTAGGGTTTTTCATCAAGCGATAACCCTAAATACGAGTAGCATGATATGTTTACGGATTGTAGTGATACACTCTCGTAATCATATGTAGAGTTTGACCATTTTCCGAATTGTTATGCGCAACGCATGACAATTGCATTGATTAGCCTATTTCTGAAACTTAATGCTCCTAGGAATTGAACTTAATTAGCGCAAGGCGTTAGGTTATTCTTTAGGTAGAATTCACATACGCAGCTCTAATGTGTGTGTTGATGAACTTAGGAAATTATTAGATTATCTTGCTCTCTTGATTGTCTAGGCTCTTGATAATATAAGAGATTAAATCGTAATTTTAATCATATATGCAAGCACATGTCTAAGATTGAAGATGAATTCCTTGACCAATATCTCTCTCTATTGATTACTTTCTACAATTTACTTTGCTTTAATTTTCTTTTATTGCTTACATAAAAATCAGAAATCCCCCCAATTGGTTACTTTAAGAAATTGAATACGTAATAACTACAATCGCCTCTCTTTGGAAACGAACTCTTTATTATCATATACTTTAGGAAAGTGAAATTATTTTTGACGCATACGACAACGATCAGTTACCAGTTGTAAAAACTACACCAGAAAACTGGGGACTCGCTGAAGATGCTACCAGCGAAAACCTCTGGAGTGAGTAAATTTAGACCAGGCAAGATATACGATCTGTTTTTAGGTTCTTAATAAAACCGTCATACTACTGCGTCTTGTGCCTATTGCTAGCACACACTTTCACAAAAGCAATATTCCTTTCACAAAACATAATCAGAGTTATATTATCAAAACCATTCATCCCAGAAATAATCCAATATCCTCAAAAGCTACCAGCTGTCTATCAAAACCGGTCGAACTTTGAACCAGACATCCAGTATGTTTTTCAAAAAAAAAGAAAAGAAGAAGAACCTAAATGAAAGTTTAACAGAGAAACATTCAAGGAAAATCATCCAACTGAGTCCGCTTTTCTTGGAGAAAGTCAACTTTGCGTCTTCAAGAGCCGCTCTCTTCATAGTTAACATCTTGGAAACCTTTTCGAGTTCTACCTCCTGTCGTGCAATCTCCTCTGCAGAAAGGCTTTCGATTGCTGCATATTTCGACTTCTGGATCTCAGCAAGGCCTTCGACAAACCACGAAGTGTTGAACTCCTTTTCTACGCACACGTCGCGATGGTGCTCCCGATCGGCAATAACGTCTTGAAAGCGATGTGACCGGTCACCTCACACATATCCTCGATGGAAGATAAAGCCTCTTCCACACGCTTAACCAGCGCAAATCGACTAGTGACCTTATTGGTTGTGGCCATATGTCCGTACTTCTCCCAGATTCTGGTGTACAACGCCTCATACTTAGCCAGCACGCTAAAACCACCAACCAGCACATGACCTGGATAAGGAACCAAGTATGGGGGATCAAAAATGGCGCATGCAACTGGCCTCACGATTCGCAAAGGGTCTTCTTCCATGTCTACGGCAGCAACCATCAGAGAATCATCCACCGTTTGAACCGCATCTGTGCCCGGCAATTGGCTAACTCCCATCTCCAAGTCACCGGCGGTGGACACCAAAGGCAAGTTTTCGTGTGGCTCCACCCCGAGAATCGTCCTCCGAACCGGATTCCTCCCCGAACTTGAGTTAGACATTTTTCAAAAGAAGAAACGGAAGAAGAAAGAAAAGAAGCGCGAAACTCACCGAACCACTTCCCGAAAAAGAACCCCGGTCTTGCCCGGAGGAATCACTCTCACTTGTCGAACTTTCTTCTTTCTCGACTCATCACCGCTATGAGTAGGCTCGGTCAGGCGGAATTCTTCGAAGAAATTGCCGTCTCTGGCAACGTGCAAGGGCGGTGAAAGCATTAACACTACCGAAGCCCTGGAAGAAACAAGACACATGTTTTCAGAAGAAATTCACGTGTTTTGAGACAAACCAACAAGGAGGCGACACATACCTGGTTATTGGAAGAACTCAAAGACACGAGAGTTGCGGAAGGATCTTTTGAAACCGCCGGAACCCGCCAAAGACGATTCTTCGTTCTCTGTTCCTTTGCACAGGGACTTTCCAGAGTTGCCGGGCAACTTTCGCTGGATCTCTCAACATTGGATACTTCTTCAAAACTGCTGGGGAAGGTTTACAACGAACATTCTCCACCACGTTATTTACAAAATCTTGGATCATAGTGAACTCATCGTGCAGAACTCATTATAGCCAAAAGTCATCGAAGTTACTCTTCCCGTCTGAAAGAAGGGAAGGCGGATACCCGGCTCAAGGGCACCGGCGTTGAGGGCGGCATGCAATGAATCTTTAGGAACCACCAGGTTTGGTAAGCAAGAGGCACCCCTTGATCGAAACCCATGTGACGAGCAAGACGGTCAATATTGTAAGCGGCTATTCGGAAAGATCTCATGAAGAAAGACGGCATATAGCCGGACATGCAGCTTTGAATAAACAAGTTTTCACCAACACTCAAGTTGCCGTCAGAAGATAAAGACATGATCGGAGCAGAAGTAAAGGTGTCAATTTGAGTCACCGACCTATGGACCGGCTCCCATGGGCGAAAATTGATTTCATGCGACTTATCGAGAAGACTAACCAAGCTCATGCCAACTCTTGGACGCTTGTTCACCCATCGAAGAATTCGGGAGCCGCCCCAACTCGCGGGAATCGAATGCAACGGTTTTGAGCATACTTCTCAAAGTGCTCCCATAGCCGAACTTGCATAAAAGCAACGTGCACATATGAATCCACTTTCATGAAACCATTCGAAACTCGCATGTTCGCAACTAGGTGATCCGGATGCACATACGGGGAACCAAGGAATAGCTTGCCAATGGGAAGAACTTTAACTTTTTCTAACTTCCACGGCAATCACTAGCAACTCTGGTCTTATTTCCTTCTTGCCGAACCATCATCAAAAATGTCTCTAGACAACCGAGAGAGCCAAAAATCTTTGCAACATGAACATCACTTTGCTTTTTTGTTTAGGTTCCAGCTCGTCCGGAAACCATTGAGATATCCACCAGCTGTAAAAGCACCTTTCATCCTCTTTCCGGACAGAATCCTTCGACTTTGCAGTGGAGTCTTTTCGAGCGTAATCTCCCAACTTAGCGGCAAGGCCTTCCCGCATCTTCTCCTCACCTTGAGACAATCGGATATTAAGATTCCCGATTCTGGAAGATTCAAAGAAGAGAGCCACACTCTCCAAGGAGAAGGTTATTTCACCCCATCTACATATGATCGTATGGGTGTCCGAACACCATCACGGAGATGAAAGCAACCAAGCCCGGATATCCTTCCTAATCCCGGAGATTTCTGAAGCTCGACAGCATCAATAATCTGCGCTCGAGTCAAGTTGGTATTTATGTGCTCCTACTCACCATGAACTCAACCCATCTATCAAAAGAACGCAATGGGCTTTGACACATCCACGAAATCAATGTTGGAAGAAGAATATACCCCTTTATGAAGACAAACCGTATGGTGTTCTGCTCGCGAACCAACGTGTTTTCTTTTTCATCTTCACCACCGGTTAACAAAATTGGCACGAAACACGGGTGATTCTTCCGAGCATGGGCGAGGGTCTAGCAAAGAATTCATCATCCGTGTTTGGTTTGGAACTATGAACATCCTTCGATGAGGCGAAATTTTGTTCAGGTAACATCTTGTCGGATTTCTTCATAGCAACTTAGTAACGAGATATCTACACACGGAGAAAGACGAAATTATCTCCCTGACACATAACCGCACCCAATAAAAAAAAGAGAGGGTGTATTCTCTACGGGTTCAAAATCGCTCGCGTGATATTTTACTTCAAGTCAGAAATTCATATATGCAATATTTCCTATGGGTTCGAAGTCATATGAAGCACATATACATCATTCTCTACGGGTACGAACATGCACACGCAGTATCTTCTTCAGGGTTCAAAAAATTATATACGCAGTATTTTATACGGGCTCAAGTGCGTCTACAGTATCCTTCTTCGGGTTCAAGACTATATACGCAGTATTTTCTACGGGCTCGAATGTGTCTATGGTATCCTTCTTCGGGTTCAAGAATATATACGCAGTATTTTCTACGGACTCGAATGTGTCTATGGTATCCTTCTTCGGGTTCAAAATTATATATGGAGCGTTTTTCTACGGGTTCGAATCATATATACGGTATTTCCCTTGGGTGCATATATACAATATTTTCTACAAGAAGCACGCCAATAAATCATATGCGCAATATCATTGCAAGGATTATAAAAACGCCTACTTTTAGGGTTTGCACCTACATGAAAAAGGAAACAAGAGAAGTACTGGAAGACATACCTGGAAATCGGTTTTTCTTTATGACTCTGCCGCTAGTATGAAAAGATGAAAGAACAAAGATGAGAGAAAGGGATTTTATATATATGGGCGTAGAGATTCTGAAATAGGGAAGGATTTCCATATACCAAAAATCGTGCATATAAGGAACGGGCCCACAAGGTTTCCCAACTTCCCGACGTTGCCCAAGTAGCACCGGTCCCACCAATTGCGCCCAACTTCCCAACGTCGTCCAAGTTGCACCGGTCCCACCAATTGCGCCCAACTTCCCAACGCCGCCCAAGTCACGCCAGCTAGCACGATCAGCTTCTCATTGTGCGCCTGTCCCGCCAGCTAGCACGCTCAGTTTCCCAACTCGTGTCAACTTCTCAATGCCGCCCAGCTTCCTACCTCTCAATGACGCTGACTTCCCAATTGTGCCAGCCTCCCGATTTGCGCAAAACTGCCAGAGGCAAGGATTCCAAATCCTGTTTATAAAAAGGTCAGACAAGCCTCTTCAATTCTCTTTATGATTTGTTGTTGATAGTTTGTCACCATCTTATGCTTACCTCACAACAAAGCTCCTGTTCCGAGCTAAGCAGGGGACTTAATGTAGATGGTGGATTTTAGACAAAGGGTAAAATCGTAAAACCCCAAATAACCTAATGTCACCGATGACACATTTACTAGAATATTTAATGCATGTAGTTAGTAATTAATAGGGGGTATTTTTTCAAATTAAGGTTACAATGAACAAAACCCTAATTCCCCTCCGTGCCAATGGCAAATCATGCCAGCCACACCTAGCCCAAACTAGCCGCGCCATGCCAAACGCACTTTGCCTTGGCCCTAACTATGCTAGTCACACCAAACGCGCCAAAGCATGCCAACCATGCTAGCCGCACCTCCGTGCCAATGGCAAATCATGCCGACCACACCTAGCCCAAGCTAGCCGCACCTCCATGCCAATGGCAAAATCATGCCAGCCACACCAAACGCGCCAAAGCATGCCAACCATGCTAGCCGCACCTCCGTGCCAATGGCAAATCATGCCAGCCACACCTAGCCCAAGCTAGACGCACCTCCGTGCCAATGGCAAATCATGCCAGCCACACCAAACACGCCAAAGCATGCCAACCATGCTAGCCGCACCTCCGTGCCAATGGCAAATCATGCCAGCCACACCTAGCCCAAGCTAGCCACACCTCCATGCCAATGGCAAATCATGCCAGCCACACTTACCCCAAGCTAGCCGCGCCATGCCAAACGCACTCTGCCTTGGCCCTAGCTACGCTGGTCACGCCACGCCAAGCCAAACACCCTTACCTTGGCCCTAGCCACGCCATGCCAAAGTAGCGCCCGCACCTAGGCTTGCAAACCATGCAACCTAGGCCAAATTGGCCACGCATGCCATTAGCACATGCCAACATGCTCGCTGGTAGCTTTTCCTACCAGGACGCGACCCAAATTGGCCACGCATGCCATTGGCACATTCCAACGCGCTCCCTGGTATCTTTTCCTACCAGGGCGCGACCCAAATTGGCCACGCATGCCATTGGCACATCCCAACACGCTCGCTGGTAGCTTTTCCTACCAGGACGCGACCCAAATTGGCCACGCATGCCATTGGCACATGCCAACACCCTCGGCTGGTAGCTTTTCCCTACCAGGGCGCGACCCAAATTGGCCACGCATGCCATTGGCACATGCCAACACGCTCGCTGGTAGCTTTTCCTACCAGGACGCGACCCAAATTGTCCACGCATGCCATTGGCACATGCCAACATGCTAGCTAGTAGCTTTTCCTACCAGGACGCGACCCAAATTGGCCACGCATGCCATTGGCACATGCCAACACGCTCGCTGGTAGCTTTTCCTACCAGGGCGCGACCCAAATTGGCCACGTATGCCATTGGCACATGCCAACACGCTCGTTGGGTAGCTTTTCCTACCAGGACGCGACCCAAATTGGCCACGCAGCCATTGGCACATGCCAACACGCTCGCTCGTAGCTTTTCCTACCAGGGCGCGACCCAAATTGGCCACGCATGCCATTGGCTCATGCCAACACGCTCGCTGGTAGCTTTTCCTACCAGGACGCGACCAAAATTGGCCACGCATGCCATTGGCACATGCCAACACGCTCGCTGGTAGATTTTCTGCCCGGGGCGCAACCCAAATTGGCCACGCATGCCAACACGCTCGCTAGTAGCTTTTCCTACCGGGACGCGACCCAAGTTGGCCACGCATGCCATTGGCACATGCCAACATGCATCGCTGGTAGCTTTTCTTACCAGGACATAGCCCTAATGGCCATGCGTGCCATTGACACATGCCAAACACGCACGCTGGTGGCCTAACTTGTAAACCGTGCAACCTACCATCAAGGCATTCCGCACACGCCATTGGCACTTTCCATACACGCCACTAGCAGCTCTGGCTTTGCCACTTACACTCAACGTACAACCTACCACCAAAGCATTCCGCACATGCCATTGGCACATGCCACACACGCCACTAGCAGCTCTGGCGTTGCCACTTGCACTCAAGGTGCAACCCGCAACAAAGGCATTCCGCACATGCCAGTGGCACATGCCACACGCGCCTCTAGCAGCGCCACTTGCACTCAAGGTGCAACCAACACTCGAGACATCAACACAAACTGGGGATGCTTTCTAGGGTTTTGGTTTGGCGGTCACATGACATGCGGCGTACACTACGCTCACATTAAGAAAGCGTGAATACGAATAAAGCGGTCAAATAAATGAGGAAATAATGGTGAAAACATTTTCACCCATAAACACCTTGCGGTTACCACCTCCTCCCATTATTTCACCCTTTACTCTCTTCCTTCATGAGGCCAGGGTACGTTTCAGCCTCGACTTGTATAAATATGTCTTACCTATTTCCACCAGACAACAAGTCTCGGTCAGGAGAAAAATACAACACTCTCAGAAAAGGCAACTTTGCAAGCTCTCCAAAAAGCTTTCATCTCTTGCGAGCTTCCGAAGCTTTCACTTTCGATACAAGTCGAGACACTAGTCTCCCGAATTATTCTGGGTCTCAACACCTTTCTTTGCTTCCCTCCCCAAATCAACCCTTCTCCTCCACTTTGTGACCGAAGCAAGTCCGGAACGACCATTTCTTGATTTAGGCCGGACTTGTACAGATTTATCTCTCGAATCTATAAAGTGCTCACGTGCAGCACATTTGTTTAGGGTTTGAACCAGTTTCTCACTCACCTACCGAATTTACCGAAATCGGCGGAAACGATTTTTACCCATAAACACCACCAAACCAGCATAAAAACCAAAAAATGGATGTGAGGGTTGAGAGTTTAGAAAAAACTACAGAAGATCTAAAGGAAATAATGACTGAAAATCAAAAGGTCATTGTTGAAAAAATAACTACTCTAACTGATCTCCTCGGAAAGTTTATTATGATGCAAACTAATACAGACGGTGATGAAGAACGTTTAACTGGTGAGAAACAACAATCAGATGAAGGTAAAGGTTCTTTTTCAAAAACTTCTTCAAAACTGAAAAGTGGTGTTAAACTAGTTTTTCCAAGCTTCAAGGGCATAAATGATCCTACTAGTTGGTTATGTAGAGCTGAGCAGTACTTTTTTCTTCATGAAATTCCTGAAAGTGAAAAGGTTTCTTATGCTTCTTATCATCTTGATGATGATGCACAATTATGGTACCAAATGTTGAAGCAAGAGATGATTTACGTCACTTGGGAAGACTTCAAATTTGCACTCCAAAATTGATATGGTCCAAATAATTTTTTTGATTTCTTCGGAGAACTAAGTAAGCTTCAGCAGACTGGAAGCGTTGAAGACTATCAAAATCAATTCGAAAAGTTATTAGCAAAGACTGGTTCACTACCACAGACTAGGCAAGTAAGTTTGTTTGTTAGCGGATTGCGTGACTCGATCCGAACTGATGTGCGGGCAAATAAACCAGGAACACTGTCAGAAGCAATAGGATTGGCATGTTTGTTCGAGGCTCGTGATAAGTCACAAGTATTCTCTGTTACCCCAACAAAAACGCAAGGATCGGTCCCTGTGAAACAATTAACTACTTTGGAATTACAAGAACGAAGGAAAAAGGGGCTTTGCTTCAACTGTGATGAGATGTTCAAACCTGGACACCGCTGCAAGAAACTTTTTATGATTACTCCCGTTATTGAAGAAATAGATGGAGATCATGTTATGGAGGCTGACAGTCCCTAGCCTTGAGGACATTGATTAATTTAAAGGGGGTAGAGTTGTTACAGTCAGTATCCGAGTCTTTTAAGTTCTGTTTGTTTTATTAGTATTTCATTCTTTTATGTCAGTTAAGGTTGTGCTAGGAGAGAATAATTTCTGTTGAGTTAGTGGTTCAATTAGTTGAGAACGTGTTGAGTAGAGTCCAGGTCAGTATGGTGTTTAGTTTTGTTTTGAATTAGTGGGTTTACTTTCAAGATTGTAGGATCTTGAGAATATCTTGTATCCTTATTTAAACACATATGAATAGAAGGAAAAGATATGCATTGAATCATCACAAACTTGTTTAACTCTATTGTTATTCGGAGGTTAGGGCTCCTTAATAGGCCTTGGACGCCAGGGTTCGTCTGTAAACCCTTCTATCTTCTTCTAAACCATCACCATTACCATTTATCTTCATTGCATATTCCCATCTTCAGACCATTATCCATTTCCATTACCAGATCTTTTAGTGTGATCGTAATAGGTGATTATTTTTGTATGGAAGCATGTCTCTTTTGGGCCTTATGGAATGCCAGAAATGCACTCGTCTTTGAAAATCATAACCCGAACATCTGTAGTATAATCCGTGAGGGGCTGATCTGGTACAATAGATATAATGGCCAAGTTTGCGAAACTAATCAAGTTTCTTCTACATCTCCTGCTTCTGCTGCCATCCCTTCTTTGTGTCTGTGGTCTCCTCCATGACGTCATTTCATTAAGCTTAATGTTGATGCGGAAGTAAAGAATTCATCCTCCTCCAGTGCTGTGGTGGCCTACAACTCTGATGGTGATATTATTTTTGGTGGCTCCAATTTGCTGAACCAATCCAACCCACTAGTGGCAGAAGCACACGGTTTCCTCTTCGCGCTTTACCATCGTGTCATTGTGGAAGGTGACTATGAAAGAATTGTCAACATCCTTAACGGAAAAACCTCTTCGATTCCTTGGCAAATTTTGAGAGTAATTGAACATATCCAAGGAATCTGCTCCTTTCTAACTAATGTGGAGTTTAAACTCGTACAACGTGACGTCAATTCAGTGGCTCATAAGCTTGCAAAATATGCTATTCAGAATAATGTCCAACAATGGTGGACATCTTCTCAAGTTTCAGCTATTCTCTCTGGGTTTGTGAACCCTGGAATTCTGTAGTTGTTTTCTGTTTCTCTTTTTTTGTCTCCGACTAAAAAAAAAAAAAAAAAAACGGGTACCCGTTGGTTTCGGGTACCCATTGGGTATTAAGAAAACTATAAAAAAAAAGCCTCAAAAACTTAATATCTTTCTCTTTTTGGCTCGGATCTAAATTATTTTTATAAGAAATTATTATTATTTCTTTATTAATGTACTAAATAAAGATTAAATGTAAGAAAAAAATGAGAAATGAACAAAAATCAAACCAAAACAAGTAGTAAACTTGTAATTTTCCTAAAAACACGAATAAAAGAGTGAATAATCGGGTACCCGATACCCACGGATACCCATCGGGTATTACCCGTTTAGATTCGGATCCAATCGGGTTATTACCCGCCGGGTCCTAAGTTGTTAATGGGTCCAAATTTAGGACCCAAAACCGGACCCAAATCTACCGGGTCCGGTTCCGAGTAATGGGTACTCATTGACATCCCTATTAACAGAACCAAATGTTACATGGGTCTAAGTTCAAAGGGTAAGAATTTCAAAATAAGATGAGGCGCAAAAATCATAGTGGAGAAACAAACAACAAGTAAAAACAAAGTTTATCAGAATCATATGAAAATATATTCTAATATATTTTGGGAGCCGGTTAATAAGTAAAAAAATAATTGGTTTCTCCTTTCATATTTTGCTCAGATCCACCATTGCTGCCTGAACATTAATATTTAATGCCAAGGATTGAAATACTTTTGGTGCATCTCGAGTAAAAAAAAAAGGTAAATATATATTTTTGGTGCACTGATAGTGATTTAAACATGGATTAGTAAGTCATCTGACTCATGAGTCATATACCATTATTTTGCAATGAGTTTGATCTGAAAAGTTACTCTGACGATCAAAGTTGGTCAAATTAATTTTGCAAGAAGTCTAGATAATGAATTACGCATTGGCATAACATGCTCTTTTTTTTTTCTTTCAACTCTTTATACAAGACAAGAGTAGGGACGATAGCATCCTATCTTGAATATTATGAGTATTGAGTTTTTATATGAATTTGAATGTTGAACTTACCACTTCTGGTTGAACTGAAAGGTGATGCGATTAAACTCGGATAAAGATATAGATATAGAAATATGGTGATGCACAAGTAGACTTTGCATGACATAAATGGCTAAAATACGGCATTATAAACTTCAAGATTTATAAAATTCCGAAGAAAAAATAAAAAAAAATAAAAAAATAGAAGATATATTTACGTTTGTCAAAATTGATTGAGATCGAAGAAGATTAAAGGAAAAAACAAACTTAATTTCTCATAACCAAATACGATCAATGATTAATTATACCAAGAATGGGAAGGTTGGACCAAATTATTTAATTTGTTGACACTCTTAGCCAAAATATTTAATGCACGCATTGAGCTGCACAATATCCTTATGCTGAGCTAATCAGAGTAGTTACGGCTGGTTCAACTTTTCCAAGAATGGCTCCTTTGGCATTAGAACAATTAGAAGTAAGCTTCGTCCCAGGTACTGCGGGTGTTAAGTTGATGTTATTCATTTTAATACCGGTGCAAGGAACTGCTTCACTACATTTCAAAGTTATAGTCTGGCTGGTACTTTTACGCGGTTGTTCATGTTAAACCTTCAAAAGTTACGTCGCTGATACTCACAGCGCTCACCTGAAAAAATAAAAATCGCGATATCGTTAATTTCCATAGGGATAAATGTAATTTTACAAGGAAATAGCTAGAAGTGTATGTTTGTTCGGATTTTTACATACCGCATTAGGTGTATCACTCACTCCAACATCAAGGTAGAATTGATCGATGAATATTGGATTCATCACATTAGTGAAATTGCTGTTCTTATATGAAATCTTTCTGCAATAGCCTTTTCCACCCTAAACAACCAAGAGTAGTTATATATACAAGTTAGATTTTTAATCAAAGAGGCCACAACAAGGAAATATTGAGAAAAATGAATTCCCTCGACGATACCTTGTAAGTCTTGATTCTAGCACCGAACATGGTCCCGACAAATTCAATTCTCTCAACATGGATCTCCTCTACGTCCGCATTTTTTCCACCCTTACCTAAGCTTCCAATGCTGCATATGTATGGCGACGTACCGTACGTATATCTCATTATTCATTTCGTTTTCATAATTTATTAACTATGTCTAATAGCTAGATTTTCTTTTGGATACTCAATACTAACCTTACTCCGTGTCCAGGTCCACAGTGACAGTTGCGGACATAGACAAATGAACTTCGATCTCCAATTGAGACGCAGTCGTCACCTGATAAAAGTTGTTTATAAGTCTTTGGAAAAAAAAATGTGTGAGATTTTTATATGCATCCCAAGAATCCACAACTATGTATGTTTACGTACCTCCCCTAAACTGGCTGTCGGCAATGGTGACCTGTTTGACATCTTGCATGTGAATACCATCGGTATTGGGACTATCTTCAGGGGAGTTGATCTTGACATTATAGACTTCAAAACCCTCTAGTTTCAAGAGAGTTACATGAAACATCTGACTGTTTTGAACCGTGATATCTCTAAATGCACCACCGTTTGTCCCCCAGAAGTTTACCGCCTGCAATCCCAGGAGATGTGTAGTGCGCATTAACTTTTATGGGGAAAAAACTGAAAATTATGTCTTATATATATAACGATGGAATTACTTACAGCTGGTTGTGTCTTGGTGCATCATGGTGCGTTTAGATGTCTATTTTGATGGCAGGACTTTTCCCACCAGCCCTGACCACGTCCATCGAAAACACCACCTCCATTTACTAGGAGTCCAGTCACACCATTGAATACGATCCATGTTCCTGAACCACCCTTGGCAGTATCCCATGCTGAGGGATTTTGGGGTGCAACAATTGTTCCACCAAGCTTGATGAAAGAAAAAAAAAAAAATAATAAGAAAAAAAATTAGCGCATTGACCTCGTCCCATGCACAACTACACATTCTTTACATACCTCAAAGGTGACATTTTTGGCCTTGCAAGGACCCATAAATGAAGTTGGCCCAACGTAAAATGTCTTTCCTTTAGGAACAACCAATTTTGGTATCCCTGCTGTTGCTGCGCATGTATCAGCCCACGCTTTCGTAAATGCCTGGATTATCAAATATAAGTCATTAATCAAATAACATTTATATTATTATCATAAATTATTCGATCAGAAAATAAAAGATGAATTACTTACCTGTGTATCGTCCTTTTTTCAATCACCAAGTGCTCCATATTTCGGATCCGTAACGTCGAAAACTCCTTGCGCTACTACGACGTGTAAATGGGTTGAAATAACAACCCCCAAAACGAAAAGAATGTTGAAAGTTCCCTATAAATTCACAAATGCGGAAAAAGAAGACGAATCAATTTGTATATATATGATTAAGAAAATTATGAAGTTTAAATGATCATAAGATTATCTTGCAACTGGATATAAAATTAAGCTCTTCTTACCATGATTTTTTTTGTTAGCACTGATTAATTATTAATGTTGGCAGGAAAAATGAGAAAATCGAAGAAGTATTTAAAGAAGATTAAGAGGAAATGTAGGTAGAAAATAACTCCAAAAGGGTCGGAAACTGATGGTTTAGAATTATTTCGATGGTACATTGGTAGTTACAGTTTCTTTACAAAAAGAAAACCAAAACAAAAAAAAAAAATTGGTAGTTACAGTCAATTTTTATTCCTTAGAATAGTTAAGCTAAAAAAGGTATAGTATGATTGAATTTGTCATTTGGAATTTGGGTTTTGTACAAAACCGAATTTCGATACCTAGCTTATCCTTGGATCATCATGGATATTTTTTCTGCTCGAGCATTGGTCGAGTATTTTTTTATCTAACACCAACACAAATTATTAAAACATATGAATGGCGCTTGTTCAATTCGGTTAATTTGGACAAATTTCAAGATATTTGTAAATATTATCAAATACTCCCTACACCACTCCCTGGTGACCCTACTAAAAAATAGCTTTTACATCGGAAGATAGCTTTTGAACTTATTCTATCCGTTTCTAAAAAATAGGCAGGTTTCCTTATTTGGAAATGTCTAAAATATATTTGGCTAGTTTCGATAAATGAAAAGTTAAATGTTATGAGTTTACTAATCTACCCATGAAGGGACCACTTCTCTCTCTCTCTTAACATAAATGTTGCTTCTCTCTCGTATTTTCTCAAAAATCAAATGAATGAGACCAAGGACTAATTAGGAAAAAGTATGAAAAAGTGGCTACAATGATTAGCATAGTGTTTGTTGTTTAATTGGGTTGTAGATATTAATATGTTAGCAGAATTCAGTTTTTTTTGGGAAGTTAAATGTATTTTTTTTACAAATTGTCTCTTATATGTCTGTACTCACCACATAAAGTAGGCACAAGCCATACCGATGGCATAGATTACACCATGTACGTACCATTAATCTTTGCCAATAACCTAACTTATGAGCAACCTTGTTAGCAAATCGGTCGGTATATACAAAAAAAAAAGAGAGATTGAAATTTAAAAACTAGGTTTTTAATATCTTGATACTCCGGGGAGGTTTGCAAATCTCCCATGAAAATCTTTCAATTGATTTGCTTCAGAATAGTCTTCTCAGTATCGCTCTCGATAATGATTCGATTCTGTATTTTCTCCTGGCCAAAATTTCGGACATCTCGATAATGATTTGCATAGAGAAGAGAATAGTAGTTTTTTCTCTTGGCCAAATTGAGATATTGTGATTGGTACATTCCCATAACTCTTACTCCTTGTTACTTATCGGGGCTCAACACTCTTTTTACAAAATTTGTCCTTTTATGTTAATATAAATAAGTAATAGTATAATTTATTTGCAAGTACCGTATGAAATTAGAAGCAGATAGAAGAGAATGATAGTACTATCACGAAAAGGTTGAATGTGTAATTGGAACCATTAAACATACACATCCAATTTTGTTATGTAGTCGACAATCAACAGACTAACATCATAAAGCGTAGATGGACTTAGGTGGGTTAAAAAAAAATCTTTCCCGAACCAAAATATTAAATAAGCTTACAGATTTTTGGGATTTTTTTTCTTTCGTAAGAGGACATGAGGAGTTGACCTGCGCTGGAGTTTTAGTGCTATCCCGCACGACCTTGCGGGAAGCTATCCCGCTCAAGCGGCTTCTTTACCTTTAGATCATGCTAAAACCCAGATCTAACAGCCTTGGGCCCTTTCCTGAAAGTGGTGGGTCCTATCCTGAAAGTGATGGGTCCTTTCCTGAATGTGGATATAACCATTGATTTGATCATCCAACGGTAAAGAAGCCGCTTTTGCGGGAAGCCATCCCGCAAAGTCGTGTGGGATAGCATTTGTCTACCCATATTAAGTCTGTCCTTGTCACATGGCATTTATAAATGTTAGTGACAAGTCTTTTTCCTTATAATCCTTGATTACTAGCTAGGTCGGCACGGTTCAACCTTAACAAATGGATGAGGGAGCTATTAGTAGGTTAGTATATATTTAGAGTCCAAATTGAGGTTAGTATCGAGTAACCCTATAAGAAAGCTGACTAAATGTAAATAGATTAGCCTTTTTTTTCTATATATTTTTTTTAACCAAAACACTAAATGTAGACTAAAAAAAACTGTCCAAAATGAGTGCAAGGCTTTAAAGATGGGCCAAAAAGGGCAGTCTAGATCCATCTAAACCCTAAACCCTAAATCTAATAATGGTGAATTATTTTGGGAAACTGTGGGTCCATGTTTTTTTTAGTCTATATTTAGTGTTTTCGTGAAAAAAAAAATAAAGCAAAAAAAAAAAAAAGACCAATCCATCTACATTGAGTCAGCTTTCTTCTAGGTTGCCATAAGAGTTACTAAATTCCATATGTCCAAGTAATTAACTACACAACATCAGTTTATTAGGAAATATTTCTTCAAGTGCTATTTTTGGCCAAACAATCAGTTAAATCATAAAACTACCACGGACACGAGGTTGATCAAATCTACACGGGGAAAATATGGTTTGGTCATTTTCTCAAGGTGGTCCAACATATTTATTTGGTCCTTTAAATCATAAAACTACCACGAAATCACCTTTTCCATTTGGTCCATAATTATTAAAATATCTAAAGTACCCCTTCTCTCTCTTATTTTTCCTCTCACGTGAATAATTTCTCTTTTGTTTATTTTCTCTACTAATTTCTCTCTCAATCTTACCTTAATATTTAAAAGTTTAAAAATTAAATATCTCTCAAAATATATGTCAAAAATTAATAAATTTTATATATTCGGAAATCCCTCGACGATAGCTTTCCAACGAGTACCATTGTCGCTATGTTTCGGAGCTTTTAATTTTTTTTCAATATAATGGTAGTTCATTCCGAGAATGAAAAAAAACAGACTTCATTTGAAGATGAAGATGTTGATGTTTTTATATGTACTTCATTCCAGAAATGAAGTCTGCTTTTTTTTAAGTTTTTTATGGACTTTTTATATGGACTTCATTTTTTATATGGACTTCATTCCAGAAATGAAGTCTGTTTGTATATGTTTTATATGGACTTCATTTTTGGAATGAAGTCTGTTTTTTTCAGGTTTTTATATGGACTTCATTCCAGAAATGAAGTCTGTTTGTATATGTTTTATATGGACTTCATTTCTGGAATGAAGTCTGTTTTTTTTCCAGGTTTTTATATGGACTTCATTCCAGAATATAATAGTTCATCAAAGTAGTTCATTTTGTAGAATGAACTCGTACAATAGTTCATTTTATAGCTAAAAAATAAGGAAAAAAATTAAAAGCTCCGAAACATAGCAACAATGGTACTCGTTGGAAAGCTATCGTCGAGGGATTTTCGAATATATAAAATTTATCATTTTTAGACATATGGTTCAAAAGATATTTAAGAGAGAGAAAAAAACAAAGGACTGCGACATCACCTTAGGACCAAACCATTATTTTCTAGGACCAAACAATAATATAAGGGAATTTTTGCCACTACAAGATGACATTTACATCATCCATGACTTCACCCTAGGACCAAACTATAATTTTTAGGACCAAATAATAATTTATATTACCAAATATGACCAAACAGAAAATTTACTAGGTCAATTGGACTAGAATCTCTCTAATATATTATTTCTAGGACCATATGGTATTTCCTACTTTCTA
The DNA here is from genome assembly GCA_023531295.1 of Papaver armeniacum. Classification (NCBI taxonomy): domain Eukaryota; kingdom Viridiplantae; phylum Streptophyta; class Magnoliopsida; order Ranunculales; family Papaveraceae; genus Papaver; species Papaver armeniacum. Next base: position 92,173 of record JAJJWW010003813.1, on the reverse strand, counting down.
CAATCCCTGAGAAAAGCGCAAGTCACTCTCACTAAAAAGGGTGGGATCTTCAAGGTGATGATCATATGCATCATTCCGTTTGGAGCCATCCCAACCGGCTTCCAAGCCCAACTACAATAATTTTGGTATTTTTGGAAATAAAATGGTCTCCCAACCCCATTTTGCATCCCTTAACATGGGTACGTAATTTTTTTTTTATTTGTAACCCTCTTCCTTCCTACAAACTTGGAGCCGCTCTCGAGTCTAGTGCCTTGTATGCACTGTTTTATCAATTTTAACCCCCAAAAGATAAACATTTTCATAGGTGTTTATGGGTAAAAACTGATTCTGTTGTTTTTGGTAATTTGGGGTGTGTTGAATGAGAAACGAATCTAAACCCTAAACAAATGCACTGCACGGGAATGCTTTTGGTAATTTGGGGTGTTTTCTGGATACGTTGGTTACAACACTTGGTTTTTCCGTGTTTTTTGAAAATAGGTGAGGACCTATTTATACAAGTCATTGAGAGCAATCCTCATCTCGTAGGAAGTTGAGTGACGGAGTAGTGGGGTCGTGTAGGTGATTGTCACAGGATCACGCCTTTGACAACTTCCCTCATCATCGTTAACCGTCCATGCCTCTTGAAACATTCTTGTAATGGACGCGTTGCACGCCGCACGCTGTAAACCGCCAGACCAATACCCCAGTAAGTATCACCCAGTTTGTGACATGTTTGATGTCTCGAATGAGCGAGTCAATTCGTGGGACCCGCTGCAAGAAATAGCATGTGGTGCTATTAGGTTAAATAACTAAGTTATTTATGGAATCGATATGCATGAAGCATCGCATTTAAGCGGCTCAAACCAATCGATGTGTATGAAGCATCATTGTTTTAGAGCCTGATTGCATAAGTCGCGGATTGGCGTCTTAAAAGCAGACATGATCGACCACCTTTGGGTGATCGTTTGACGACCCTACGGTCAAGTCATCACTTGGCCGATCACTTCATATGGAAGAAGGATGGCCGGTCTTCACAATGTTGCTTTGCTTGTTTTCTAAAAATAAACATGTACCATCCAACTAGGCTGGCAAAGTTGGATGGTCGTGATCATTTGCGGAAGTTTCATACTGCCATTGACGCAACTTTAGGTTTTAGGGACCCGTGTGGCCCACCCCTCTTTGGGCGTGCGTTTCGAGGCATCGAGCCCTAGTTTGCGTAGGCCGGTCGATCACATGTAAAGGTGGGTCCACAATGATCACGTTGACATCTTCGGGGTCGTTTAAGATTAAATCTAAGCCACTCAAATAAGCGGGCGAAGATGAGTGGTCGAGATCGATTTGCGGCAGTAATGTGTTGCCGCAAAGCGATTTTAGGTTTTTGAAAACAGCGCAAACACCCATGTTTGGGCGGCGATTTGATGTGCTTTGGACTTGCTATGAGCAAGTTGATCATCCACGTGTGTAGCTGGGTCGCCGGTGTATATTACATGGGAGAGAAGTTCAAAGAAACCGACAAATAATTGAAGAAGAAATTGAAAGACACTACGCTGAACAAGCACGTATAGCTTGCGAGAGGGAAAGATTGAGAGCAGAAGTGGAAGAATAGGAGCTGCAAGAGGTAATTCGCCAGAACAATCATGATAATCGAGAAAGAAGGCGTGAATAAAATCACAATAATGGTAATATCAATGAAGAATATGATCGAGTACAAAGGAGAACTGAAAGGCGTCAAAGAAGAGAAAATGAGGAATATAATGGTGTGCAAATTCATGAAATAAATGAAAGACAAGATCGCATAGAAAGACGAGAAGAAAGTGATGAACAAGAAACTCAAAACAGATATGAACGTAGAAGAAGAGAGGCGGAATTAAAAAGACCAGTGGATCCAAACTCTGGTGTAAATGAACAAATTTTGAGAGAGCTAACGGAAATGAGAGGAATGTTAAATAATAAAGAAGAAGGAGGTAAGAGACAATTGGATGAAGCCATAGAAGAAGCTGCGAAAACCCCATTCACACAAGAAGTACAATTAGGAGGAATACCCCCAAAGTGCAATTTACTGCGTTAACCGGATTTTTGATGGAACAACTTGTCTTTGTACAACATATCAAAGCCTATGTGAGATGTATGCTACAATGGGAGAACCATGATGCTATATTTTGCAAATATTTTGCATCAAGTTTAACAGAAGAGGCCTTGAAATGGTTTGAAGGTTTGCCAAAGAATACTATAACATCTTTCAACCATTTGCATGCTATATTTTTAGGGGCGTATATAAGTAACAATTCCTCACGGCCTGGCATTGGAGATGTATTTGGGTTAAAGCAAAGGGTTGGCGAAAGCTTGAAAAATATAACCGTGAGGTGGAAGATGATGTGTAGTGATATGGATGGTCGTGTGGATGAAATATATCTCATTCTGTCATTCATTAACGCTATGTTCGCAACCAATCTGTTATACATTCAAATTTTCATAATCAAGAATACGATCACAATGACTGAGTTGCGAGAACTTCAGGAGGAGTATATAGCTCTTGAGGAAAAGTAAAATGAGATGCAATCATACCCCATTGCGAACACAAGTTCAAAAGCAGCGAATGCAAGCTTGTTACCTAAGTTGATAAATACAGTGGAGACCACCTCGTAAGGGCAACAAGAGAGGATAATGGGTGATAATCAGCAAAAGCTAGTAGCTATGGGGAGTCGTGATCAAGAAGAATTCTAGAGAGAGAGAAATTTCTGCAGCCGTGGTGGAAATAACAAAATCCAAAGACTTGATCAACCGCAAGAAACTTATGGAGGTCAGAGGCAAAACTATCACAAAGGACAGCGAAGTCACAAGATAATATGGGAAGAAATCAAAATGCCACCTTTGAATGCTAGTGTGGAGAAGATATGTGAAGCTATAATACTGATGGAAAACATACCCGCACCATGGAACATGGGGAGTGAACCACCTCAAGCTACGAAGTAATGAATTTTGCTCTTATCATCATTTCCATGGACATACAACAAATGACTGCAGAAATATAAAGAGAATCATTCTCAGAATGATAGATCAGGGAAAATTAAATCATTTTCTAGTAGGACAAACTCAAACTCAAGCATTACCACCTCCTCCAGAAATTCGCAAGGCAAACACAACAAAAGAAAGAGAAACATTTGTGATTGAAGTTGGAGCAAAGGCAAAGAATTAGTTTTGTATCTCTATTGTACACTCATACAAGACAATTTAAGATTTCCACGATAACACTCTCAGCATGGTTTTCGCAAGAGATGCCGATAATAGAGAAATAATGAACATTGCGAAGACATCACCACTGTGAAAGAATGAAAAAAACAGACTATCTCTTTTCTTTAGAAAGAAGTACACGAGGGTGGAGAAATGCATGACAACCCATTAGTGGTAAGATTGGAGATTAACCCAAAACCTAGCGATGATGAAGATGATGAAGCTGAGAATTCATGGGCAATCAACAAAATTTTGATCGATACTGGAAGTTCCATGAATATCCTTTTTTTATCATACTTACAAAACTATGGGAGGGAAAGACGAAGATCTAATACCTTCAACTTACAAAATCTATGGTTTTAACGGTACTTCAAATAAGCCTAAAGGAGAAGCTCATATGAGAATTCCACTGAAAGGATTGTCCTCTGAATTTTATTATGTGTAGTCGATGTGTAATCACCATACAACGCATTGATTGGACGACCTTGGTTACATGAGATTCTAGGTGTGGCATCGACTTTCCGTCAATGTATCAAGTTCCCTCATCCCAGTGGTATTGGCATCATAAAAGGAGATTGGATTGAAGGAAAGAAGTGTTATGAAATTGATATAGAATCTTGCAAAGAAAGAGCTGCGAAGAAGAAGAATTGGAAACACAATATCAAAGAAAAACAAAAAAGTGAAAGATTGATGGTAGATGTAATAGAACAGAGAGAAGAAGAAAAGCTGCGAAACCAATGCATGCTGAAGATAAGAAGTGGCGAAGGCCTCGCAACAAAAAAGAAAATGACAGAAAAATTCAAAAATGCGAGAGCGAAAGTAGCGAAATAAGAGATTTAAAGAATGAATGTAATTGTTGATTGCCAAAGTAAAAATTGGGAGGAGAAAGAAAAATGAATGGTTGATCTTAAAAAAACAAAAAAACAAAAAAAAATATAAATGATATGCAAAAGAAGTAAATATATTTTTGACCGTATGTCAATCCATCAAAAATAATTTCACTTTCTTACGCACTAAATTTAAATGAAGCACAAGGTAAGGAAGAGTTCGTATCCACAGAGAGGCAATTGTTGTTAAGTAATTTTCAGTTTCTAAAGTAACCCAATGTATGTTTGTTTTTTAAGAAATAAAAGTAGTTAAAAGCAAAGTAAATAGTTTGAGAAATCAATAAGGAGAAGATATTGGTCAAGGGATAGTATCATTCACAAACATGTATTTTCATCAATGATTAGAATTGGTATTTAATCTCGTATTTATTAAAAGTCCTAGGATATCTTGATCGCAAGTATAACCCGTTAATTCCCTGTTTTCATCACAACCACATTAAAAGATGCATATGTGAATTCTTCGTCGAAAAGCAACCTAAAGTGTAAAAGCACAATTAAGTTTAACTCCCTAAAGAGCATTAAGTTTTATGGAATAAGACTCATCAATGCAAACGAATGTGTAAAAGCACTAGACGTTTTAACAAAAGTTATGATTCACTTGTGACTAATAGGATGTATCACTACAAGCACTAACCACAATTATGCTACTTAGAATCAGGGATAAACAACTTTTTCGTATTGAAAACCCTAATATAGCTCTAGAGATGAACACAAATCGGATTGATTCCGGACTCAACCTAACAAGTTTCAAATCTTATAACACTATTAATTGTGAATCACAAACAATAATTACTGAGACAAAACTAATTCATTGAATCAAAAGCATGTTGAGAAATCAACTTTTATCCCATACTTTGGAACAAGTCCTTCAACACCTTTGCATACTTTGGAACTTGCTTGATAGCATCAATGAGTGGTATATTCACATGGATCTTTTTGAGAACGTCTAAAATCTCCTTTTCTAGTTCCGCCTTCTTAGAACTTGCAAATCTGCGAGGAAAAGGTAGAGGAGGAACATAAGTAAAAACCGGAGTTTTAGAGTTAGGAATAGGTACCTCAGAAGTTTGGGGAGAATCCTCGACTTTCTCCTCCAAAACAGGTTCCTTGGGTGTCTCCACCTTGCCCGAATCAGCAGCTTCGGGTTGCACAAGTTGTGTACCGCTTCTCAACGTAATAGCATTGACACCCTCTTTTGGGTTAATAGGTTGAGAAGGAAGTCTCCCACTATTTTGTGCCTTCAAATTGTTGATATCAACCGCCATGGAGCCCATTTATGTTTGCAACTCCTTAATAGCACTCTTAGTCTCTTGTTGACTTTCCTTGAACATGGTGGAAATGCCTTGCATAAAAGTTTGAAGCTTTGCATCAATATCAGCACCTTGATTTTGTGATTGTTGTGGTTGAAATCCACTCGGACGGTTGAAAGTAGGTTGTTGAATGGCACCTTGCTTGTTGGCATAGCTAAAATTGGGGTGATCTCTCCATCCCGGATTGTAAGTGTTGGAGTAGGGATCATACCGTCTTGGTTGATTCGGAAAGATCGCATTAGCTTGCTCGTCTTCATAAGATTGAGGAGAAGTTGGTATAACCGCGGATGCCACTTGTTGCAACATTCTTTGTCATGTTACCCATTTGTTGACGAAGTTCCTCCACCTCGCTCACTTCACTCACCCTTCTTAGAATCACATCCGAACCACGACTTAAGAATTGTTGTGAGTTCGCTACCATGTTTTCAATCAACTCCCTAGCTTGTGCCACCGTCTTGCTAACTAGTGCACCACCACCCGCAGTCGTAATAAGATTCCTATCACTTGATTGGAGTCCTTCATAGAAGTATTGGATAATCATCGCGTCACTGAATTGGTGGTGAGGGCAGCTTGCAACCAATCTCTTGTACCTTTCCCAACATTCATATAAGGATTCTCCCACGTTTTGCTTCATCCCACAAATTTCTTTGCGAATTTGAGTAGCCTTGGATGCAGGAAAATATCTCTCCAAAAAGAGTTTCTTCAACCCATTACATGTTGTGACACTTCCTGGAGGTAAATAGTACAACCAATCCTTAGCACTATCCATTAAAGAGAAACGGAAAACTTTCAACATTGCACCATCCGCCTCAACATTTGTTTGGAAGCATAGCCGTGACAATGGTGTGGAAGTCCAAAAGATGTTTGTTAGGATCTTCATTCACCATGCCATGGAATTTTGGTAATTCTCTAAGCAACCCCGGCTTTATCTCAAAAGTAGAGTTCGTTTGAATACACCCCTGTTGTGTATCAAGCCTATGAGAAGCTAAGTCCTTGAGTGAACGATTTGCATCACCCATTTCTTCTTCTTCTTCTCGTTGTCGGAAAATCTCTTCTCCTACTTCCTCCTCGTGCTCGTCCGTTGTGTCTTTACTTGGTTGGAGTATTGTGCCGCGTCTAGTAGCTATCCCGCACCTTGGATAATTCCAATCCTTAGAAGCCAGAGATTATGCACCTGCAAACAATTCTCCAAAACAAGTGAGAAACAAGACAAGACCCGAAAAGCAAAGATAAAAGCAGAAATTGTAAAAAGAAACTAAAACTTAATAACAAGCCGTATGCCTCCCCGGCAGCGGCGCCAAAATTTGATCGTATGTCAATCCATCAAAAATAATTTCACTTTCTTACGCACTAAATTTAAATGAAGCACAAGGTAAGGAAGAGTTCGTATCCACAGAGAGGCAATTGTTGTTAAGTAATTTTCAGTTTCTAAAGTAACCCAATGTATGTTTGTTGTTTAAGAAATAAAAGTAGTTGAAAGCAAAGTAAATAGTTTGAGAAATCAATAAGGAGAAGATATTGGTCAAGGGATAGTATCATTCACAAACATGTATTTTCATCAATGATTAGAATTGGTATTTAATCTCGTATTTATTAAAAGTCCTAGGATATCTTGATCGCAAGTATAACCCGTTAATTCCCTGTTTTCATCACAACCACATTAAAAGATGCATATGTGAATTCTTCGTCGAAAGCAACCTAAAGTGTAAAAGCACAATTAAGTTTAACTCCCTAAGAGCATTAAGTTTTATGGAATAAGACTCATCAATGCAAACGAATGTGTAAAAGCACTAGACGTTTTAACAAAAGTTATGATTCACTTGTGACTAATAGGATGTATCACTACAAGCACTAACCACAATTATGCTACTTAGAATCAGGGATAAACAACTTTTTCGTATTGAAAACCCTAATATAGCTCTAGAGATGAACACAAATCGGATTGATTCCCGGACTCAACCTAACAAGTTTCAAATCTTATAACACTATTAATTGTGAATCACAAACAATAATTACTTTGAGACAAAACTAATTCATTGAATCAAAAGCATGTTGAGAAATCAACTTTTATCCCATAACAAATAAGATGTTTAGCTACTCATAGCTATGGAGTTCATCATCATCAATATTCAATAATAAAACAAGGAAGAAGAAGAACAAAACCAAACCCTAGAAGCGTAAACAAAAGTGGCTCCCAAAACTCCAAGAAAAAGATATATCATGTGTTGTAGAAAACCTCCCTTTTATAGCTTTTCTCCAACTTCTAAAATTAGGTCTAGTCTTCAAAGTCCATTAGGTGAGAGTCCACCAAGCCCACAAGAGGGAGAAACCCGTGTAGAAAATACGCCCCGAAAGTGGTCGCTGGAAGTGGGATTGTGGTCGGAAATCGGCTCAGTCGCGGGAAAACAGCTCCGGCCACCATGGTCAACCAGATCAACTCGTCGGCGGGTCGGGTCGGTCAACTCGAGTCGAATCGGTCAAACCGAGTTAGAGCTAGGTCGGATGGAGTCGAACCGGTCAGTCGAGTCGAGTGAGTCGTGGGCGACTGCAGTAAACTAACGATTGTCGGGCCAAACCATTTTGCCGGGCCAACTTGCCGGGCCTGGTCTGGATGGTCGTGTTGCTACACCTTCCTCGTCACTCCCCACAACTGCAAGTCCCGACCATGGGGCCGTACCTTGCAACTTCGTTCCATCCATGGCGATTCTCGCATCACTTGTGACTAACCGCATCTTTCAATTCAATCATGCACCGCTCGAGCCAAGGTTGCAACCTGCAACCAACAAACTATGCACCCGCCACTAACACCAACAGCCTTCACCTTCCCGATGCTCAACCATATTCCACCCTGTGAGTCATAGCCTGCCATTCTCCATCTCGGTGTCCACTTCTCCGCATCTTAATTCGATATCCAAGTGCCAACCCGGCTCTATTTAAGCCGCAATCAGAAGCTTCTCCAAATGAGGTCACAACCAATGCCTTGATCTAGCCTTGCACCCCCGTAACAAAGACATCACCAGCCTTGCCACGAGCCACGGCCTTTCGGTCTCCATTTCCACCCTCATTCTCAACCGCAGAACATACTCCACTCAAGTCACCATCATTTACCCGTTATTGGCAACATGACCCCCATCACCGAGTTCATACCACCTCCAAACACCCGCAATATGTCACAGAATGCTCCATATCAACTATACTCATTGCAAACTCCAAAGTGTCAACGATCCCGTAGCTCAAACTTCATTCATAATCCCAATCCAATAACAACATCATCACTCAATCAGCTCGGTCTCCATTGGCTCCACACAAAAATTGCACAACAACACCACCCGTTTTGAGCACCAATCACCGCAACACCAAGCTCAACTCGCTTCTAAACAACACCACCCGCTTTTGCTTGCCTTCCACTCGACGAATCGCCATCACTGTCTAGAATCTGGGCAGTGTAATCGGTGTCTTAGAGCTTCACACCCCATTACACAGACTTTGCCAAGCCATCTCTCAGGACTTGTTCATACCACCTCCAAACCTGAGTCTCACCACTGCACAACAACAAATGCTTGGCAATCTCCAGCACACAATCAATAACCAGCTCCAACTCTTCATTCTCAACACCAGTTCCATTACTGAGACCCGGACACAAACCCGGTTCAATGGCTTCTCTTCTCTACAATGCTACCGGACTCTCAATTCCCATTGCGGCCAAACCACCGACACCAGGATTCGGGCCATATCTATACTAGCATCACCACCAACTTTGCTCCATTGCGAGCCTAACACACTCGTGAAACCTACAATTCCTATAGTTCAACCCGGACTCGAGTACCAACTCCTTCTACCAACACCACCTCCTGCGCAACCGAATCAAAGTCTCTCTCTTATTTCAGTTCAAACTTCACCTCAGAGCCACCTAAGCTGCATCATTGCCTTGTTTATCACAAACCCATTCACTCCCTTCCAATTTCTGATCTCACAGCAGCAGTGTCTTAATCACTCAATGTCAAATCCATCGACTCAATCAATCACTCTCAACAACAGCCAACCCTTATTTCTTCCATGAGAACCCCATTCAATCGCCAAAAAGCTCTTCACAAATCCATCAAAGAGACGACTCCATCTCGATCTTCCCCGAATCTCTCCATTGCCTCCCTACGTGCTCGAGCTCATCCTCACAAATCTAGAACAGCCACAAAATCCACTAGAAACCCCAACTCGAATCATCAAATCCTCCTTGTTCTTCACATATCAACATCATCTTCCTCCTTTCCTGGTACTCGATTCAATCATCAATTAACTTTTCTTTCCTCACAATTTTATCTCTCGGACCAACAACGACATGCCATTTTTCTCACTTTCGGCTCTCACTTCTCTTTCACAAAACAACAATTTCGAGGTGAGAACAATTTCTCGACCAAATGATAAGGTTGCCTATACAAATGCCGTTATTAGGGCACCCGGATAACGGATATGGGCCACCAATAAATCTCTTTGTATTGTCAGTCCTGGGGAACTGACAAGCTTAATTGTTGACTTTGCTTACAACCTTCTCATACGGACCCGGAATGGCCTCGTTCTTTCGCCGATAGCTTCGCCTTTTTGCTCCAACTGGGATGATTTCCGCTTCTTTTCCTCCGTGCGACTCCGCAGTACCTAATAACTCAAAAGCACGCGTAAAGTACATAATTCACAAGAAAAATAGCAAAGAAAGCATAAACTCTATATAGTAAATACGGTGTATTCTACACCTATCGTCGATTCCCCCACACTTAGACTTTGCTAGTCCTCGAGCAAATCAAACAAAACAATAAAATACAACAACTCCGTGTCGTCGAGGCTACGGTCACTTTTAGCATAAATAACAAGCCTTTAAACCCCTAGGTGTCCCTAGTGGACGAGTTATAGTCTCGTGAGGGTTTACTAGAGATATACCCACAAAACCTATTTTTCCAACTTACTAGTTCTCCGTAATGATAGTATCCACGCGCTAAGAAGACATAGAGATTCTCGCACTAGTCATAAGAAGTTAGACACATAAATGAACACAATCTCATTCTTAAAAGTTGAGAGAGAAGTAACCATCCCTTCTCGACTAAAATTTGGGTTCGGAGTGATCAAAAGTCTCGACTCTGCCTCACAAGAAAGGGTTTTATGATATTGCTCTCAATAATAAACAACTCTTTATGGGTCACACATGTGTCCAGGTTGGAATGAAGAGAGAACCCCGAGACACGTTGAATGGTGGGAAGGCAAAACCCTCCGAATATTTTGAAAACCCACATCTTTTATATATTTTTGAAAACCCATTTTTCTGACGATCTCTTCGAAAGGAAATCAACCATTTAACGAAGGTGGGAATATGCTTACTTACCTTGTTATCCGTTCAACGTGCGAACAAGCACCACTCTCACAAACATCCATAGAAACGTCTTCGGTCTTCTAACGGTGTCTTCATCTTCGTCTTCGGTCTTCAACTCTTGATGATAACTCTCGAACTTCGTAGAATCTTGACAATATGACTCTTTCCCTCAAATTCCTTGTCGCTTGAAACTTCATTATAGATATTCCTTCTTTCCATAGGCTTTATTGAAAGAATACAAAAAATAAAAACAAACTATACAAACCCAATTTTTTTTTTTTTTTTTTCTTTTTTTTCTTTTTTTTTTTTTTTTTTTTTTTTTTTTTTTTTTTTTTTTTTTTTTTTTTTTTTTTTTTTTTTTTTTTTTTTTTTTGAGACAAGAGAAAGTAAAATACAAATAAAATAAAAAATAAATAAAAATGTAAGTACAATGCCATGGTGTAAGTACTTTACCGCTTGAATCTTCACAACTTATATGTCTTGATATCATAACTTCTCGAATTCTCATCCTTAATAATTTCCGCTCTTGTATATTAGTCTTCAACTTATAAAAATTATCCTCCTGTTTTGTTGCTTTACTCAAATCAAATCTGCCCATTTTATACCATTGTTTGTAAACCTCGAACGTATTCAACTTTCCTTCGAATTCGTGATGCTCCTCTTGTTGATGATGATGGTGTTTCTATGGACCTGTTGGTGTAGAGAGAGATAAGGTGGATGGTGCTAACTGCGAACAAGATCACAAGTGGAATGTAAGTTAGCAATTCGATGTCACCAACATGGTTGATAAAAATAGCACTCAAGAGATCAAAATAGTGCTTCTATGGTGGGAAATTGGACAGCTCACCATTACCGCCGGAATTTACGTACGGTGACACACACTCAAAAGCACAATTTAGACAGTACAAAGAATTGAAGGTCGGTGCCTCACATTATGTAACTTGGGTAGTCTCCACTATAGGGGATCACCGTTCTAATACCGAATTCAGCCTGCACCTTATTTGCCACTGGCATGGTTAAATCCAACTTTAACTCTCATACAATTAAGAAACCCGATCATGTTCTCTGTCATCTCTAAGTTCAGTCACTATTGTGAGATTCTCGATGTAATCTTAGCGACATGTATACTATGTGACTCTAAACTAACCATAAGTTGGAGTTTTCTTATTCACTAGTTCACAAAAAAGTTGAAAAATTTCAAAAACTTACAACATAAACCACTCCCCCACACTTAAACTTTACATTGTCCTCAATGTAAATTGAATCATCCAAAGTAAGTCAAGGTGGGAAATCCTAGCAAGAAATCAGCAAAAACAAAGAAAAAACAAAACAAGAAAAACTAAAAACAAGAAAAGAAATAAACACAAGACAAGAAATACTCATCCGTTGGGTTGCCTCCCAATTAGCGCTTGGTTTAAAGTCGTCACCCGACTATCTCCTTGCTTTCTATGACTCCTCCGTAGGAGTACATCCACAAAGTTAACTCCTTCCACCACTTCGGAAGTGAAGTTCTCATAATATGGTTTCAACCGGTGCCCATTAACTTTAAGTTCTTTCCCCGTAGCTATGCTACGAATTTCCACCGCACCATGAGAAAACACATTAGTAACAATAAAAGGTCCGATCCATCGTGACCTTAATTTACCCTAAATAAATGCAAGCGAGAATTAAACAAAAGCACTTTCTGCCCTATGTAAAATTGTTTCCTAGAAATCATGTTATCATGGAATGCTTTCGTCTTTTCTTTGTAAATCCGTGAACTCTCAAATGCATCATTGCGAAGCTCCTCTAGCTCTTGGAGTTGTAACTTCCTTTGCTTTCCAGCCCCATCCATCTCCATGTTGCATTGCTTAATAGCCCAAAACGCCTTATGCTCAATTTCCACGGGTAAGTGACAAGGTTTACCATACACAATCCTAAAAGGAGACATTCCAATAGGTGTTTTATATGCGGTTCTATACGCCCACAAAGCATCATTGAGTCGCATGCTCCAATCCTTCCTTGTTGGGTTCACCGTCTTTTCTAAATTGATTTCACCTCCCAGGTTAGACACCTCGGCTTGTCCATTGGTTTGGGGATGATAAGGTGTTGCAATCTTATGCGACACATTGTACTTCCTTAGCAAGCTTTGCAAGAACTCGTTTTTGAAGTGAGAACCCCCATCGCTAATTATCGCCTTGGAATTCCAAACCTTGCAAAAATATTAGCTTGCACGAAATCAAACAACTTTAGAATCATTAGTTGGGGTGGCTTTAGCTTCCACCCATTTCGAGACATAATCAACCGCAAGTAAGATATAAAAATTCCCATGTGAGTTGACAAAAGGCCCCATTAAATCAATACCCCATACATCAAAAACTTCAATAAATTGAATAAAAGTTTGTGGCATTTGATTTCGGACACCTAGATTGCCTGGTTCTGCTGACACCTATCACAAGTTGTACAAAATATATGCGCATCCTTAAACAAAGTTGGCCAATAAAAACCACTTTCAAGTACCTTGTGCGCGGTTCTCTTACTCCCAAAATGTCCTCCGCAAGCATATGAGTGGCAAAAAGACAAGATAGAGTTAAATTCGATTCGGGCACGCACCTTCGTATTACTTGGTCACTACCATGTTTCCATAAGTATGGATCATCCCATATGTATTGGTTCCCTAACCTCTTAAGTTTGTCCCTCTCAGCACTAGACAAGTTCTTTGGGATTTGTTTAGAAACTAAGTAATTCACAATATCGGCATACCATGGTTCTCCAAAGGCAATCGAGAAAAGTTGCTCATCCGGAAACTTTCACGCAACGGGATAGTCTCCTTGTCCACAACAAGTCGGCTCAAGTGATCCGCAACGGTGTTCTCAATCCCTTTCTTGTCTTTGATTTCAATATCAAACTCTTGCAAGAGTAATATCCACCGTATGAGCCTCGGTTTCGCCTCTTTCTTTGTAAGCAAGTACTTAAGCGCTTGCATGATCGGAAAAAACAACAACTTTTGTACCAATTAGATAAGAGCGAAACTTTTCTAAAGCAAAAACAATGGCTAATAACTCCTTTTCAGTGGTTGTGTAGTTTTGTTGAGCCTCATTTAACGTTCTAGAAGCATAATAGATAGCATGAGGAAGCCTCCCCACACGTTGACCAAGCACCGCACCAACCGCATAATCACTAGCATCACACATGAGTTCAAACGGCTTACTCCAATCCGGTGGTTTAATGATAGGGGCTGAAATCAAAAGTTCTTTCAAACGATTGAATGCCGTCATACATTTCTCATCAAAGTCAAAAACCACATCTTTTTGCAATAAGTTACATAGTGGTGACGCTATCTTGGAAAAGTCCTTGATGAACCTACGATAAAAACCTGCGTGACCAAGAAAAGAACGTATCTCCCTCACCGTAGTAGGGAGGGGTTAGAGCACGAATAAGGTCTATCTTAGATTTATCGACTTCCAAGCCTTTAGAAGATATTATATGGCCTAAAACTATGCCATGAGTTACCATGAAATGGCACTTCTCCCAATTTAGCACAAGATTTGTTTCAACACATCGTTCAAGGATTAGAGACAAATTGTTCAAGCAAAGGTCAAAAGAATCACCAAAGACACTAAAGTCATCCATGAACACTTCGATTATGTTTTCAACATATTCCGAAAAGATACTTACCATACACCTTTGAAAAGTAGCCGGAGCATTGCATAGGCCAAAAGGCATCCTTCTATAAGCAAAAGTACCGAAAGGACAAGTGAAAGTGGTTTTCTCTTGGTCCTCCTAAGTCTATCACAATCTGATTATAACCCGAATAGCCATCAAGAAAGCAATAGTAAGAGTGTCCAGCTAAACGTTCAAGCATTTGATCAATAAAAGGTAAAGGAAAGTGATCTTTTCTAGTGGTGGCATTCAATTTTCTATAATCAATACAAACCCTCCAACCGGTTTGCACACGAGTTGGGACAAGTTCATTCTTATCATTCTCCACCACCGTCACACCCGATTTCTTTGGCACCACTTGCACCGGCTTACCCACTTGCTATCGGATATGGGGTAGATAACACCCACTTCCAAAAGCTTGAGTATCTCCTTTTTCACAACTTCCATCATGGGAGGATTCAAACGACGTTGCGCTTCCCTAGTAGGCTTTGCATCATCCTCCAAACGAATTTTGTGCATACAAACGGCGGGCTTATACCCTTGATATCGGCAATTGTCCATCCTATGGCCGTCTTGTACTTCCTTAGCACCCTTAGAAGTTTTTGCTCCTGTAAATCATTAAGCTTATTAGAAACAATCAGGTAACTCTTCATTATCACCCAAGTACAAGTACTTAAGGCGGTCGGGAAGAGGTTTCAATTCTAACTTTGGAGATTTAACAATTGAAGGTACAAGCTTTTCATCACTGCATGGTAAAGAAATAAAAGAAATATTATGAGTTTCCGGGCATCCTTGGAGTGAATTAAGATCACCAAGAGCTTCCTTGACTTCATTACCACACTCTACACCATTATCTATGGATGTAGTTAACACGGTTTCCAAAGCATCATCACCGTTTAATTCAAACATTTGTTGTGCCAATGTATCCATCACATCAATGGAGAAACAAGAGTGGACATCGCTAGGATATCTCATCGTCTCGAAAATGTTGAAACGTATTATTTCTCCATCAAACTCCATAGTTAGCGTTCCCTTATCCACATCAATTATGGTTTTCGCCGTTTTCATGAAGGGACGCCAAGAAGCAATGGAAGAGATGAGTCCTGGTGCACCTTCATCCATCTCTAACACACAAAAGTCCGCAGAAATACTAGTTGATTAACCCGCACAAGAACATCCTCAACAATACCCATTGGGTAGACATTAGAGCGATCGGCTAATTGCAATACAATTTCAGCCTTTTTTAGAGGACCAAGATCAAGTGAATTATACATTGACGCAGGCATAACATTAACGGAAGCACCTAAGTCCAACATAGCTTTGTGAAAAGTTGTGTTACCAATTTTGACGGGAATGTCAAAACTACCCGGATCCTTGCACTTAAGTGGGAGTTTGTGTTGTAAGATTGCCGAAGCATTCTCCCCCACACTAAGCACTTCATTACCTTTGAGCCTTTGTTTGTTGGTACACAAGTCCTTCAACACCTTTGCATACTTTGGAACTTGCTTGATAGCATCAATGAGTGGTATATTCACATGGATCTTTTTGAGAACGTCTAAAATCTCCTTTTCTAGTTCCGCCTTCTTAGAACTTGCAAATCTGCGAGGAAAAGGTAGAGGAGGAACATAAGTAGAAACCGGAGTTTTAGAGTTAGGAATAGGTACCTCAGAAGTTTGGGGAGAATCCTCGACTTTCTCCTCCAAAACAGGTTCTTTGGGTGTCTCTACCTTGCCCGAATCAAGACTTCGGGTTGCACAAGTTGTGTACCGCTTCTCAACGTAATAGCATTGACACCCTCTTTTGGGTTAATAGGTTGAGAAGGAAGTCTCCCACTATTTTGTGCCTTCAAATTGTTGATATCAACCGCCATGGAGCCCATTTGTGTTTGCAACTCCTTAATAGCACTCTTAGTCTCTTGTTGACTTTCCTTGAACATGGTGGAAATGCCTTGCATAAAAGTTTGAAGCTTTGCATCAATATCAGCACCTTGATTTTGTGATTGTTGTGCTTGAGGTTGCTGAAATTGTTGTTGTTGTGGTTGAAATCCACTCGGACGGTTGAAAGTAGGTTGTTGAATGGCACCTTGCTTGTTGGCATAGCTAAAATTGGGGTGATCTCTCCATCCCGGATTGTAAGTGTTGGAGTAGGGATCATACCGTCTTGGTTGATTCGGAAAGATCGCATTAGCTTGCTCGTCTTCATAAGATTGAGGAGAAGTTGGTATAACCGCGGATGCCACTTGTTGCAACATTGCTGTCATGTTACCCATTTTTTGACGAAGTTCCTCCACCTCGCTCACTTCACTCACCCTTCTTAGAATCACATCCGAACCACGACTTAAGAATTGTTGTGAGTTCGCTGCCATGTTTTCAATCAACTCCCTAGCTTGTGCCACCGTCTTGCTAACTAGTGCCCTCACCACCAATTCAGTGACGCTATGATTATCACTTGATTGGAGTCCTTCATAGAAGTATTGGATAATCATCGCGTCACTGAATTGGTGGTGAGGGCAGCTTGCAACCAATCTCTTGTACCTTTCCCAACATTCATATAAGGATTCTCCCACGTTTTGCTTCATCCCACAAATTTCTTTGCGAATTTGAGTAGCCTTGGATGCGGGAAAATATCTCTCCAAAAAGAGTTTCTTCAACCCATTCCATGTTGTGACACTTCCGGGAGGTAAATAGTACAACCAATCCTTAGCACTATCCATTAAAGAGAAACGGAAAACTTTCAACATTGCACCATCCGCCTCAACATTTGCTGGAAGCATAGCCGTGACAATGGTGTGGAAGTCCAAAAGATGTTTGTTAGGATCTTCATTCACCATGCCATGGAATTTTGGTAATTCTCTAAGCAACCCCTACTTTATCTCAAAAGTAGAGTTCGTTTGAATACACCCCTGTTGTGTATCAAGCCTATGAGAAGCTAAGTCCTTGAGTGAACGATTTGCATCACCCATTTCTTCTTCTTCTTCTCGTTGTCGGAAAATCTCTTCTCCTACTTCCTCCTCGTGCTCGTCCGTTGTGTCTTTACTTGGTTGGAGTATTGTGCCGCGTCTAGTAGCTATCCCGCACCTTGGATAATTCCAATCCTTAGAAGCCGTAGATTATGCACTGCAAACAATTCTCCAAAACAAGTGAGAAACAAGACAAGACCGAAAAGCAAAGATAAAAGCGGTAAATTGTAAAAAGAAACTAAAACTTAATAACAAGCCGTATGCCTCCCCACAAGAATAATGCGCCAAAATTTGGTCGGTTGTCAATCCATCAAAAATAATTTCACTTTCTTACGCACTAAATTTAAATGAAGCACAAGGTAAGGAAGAGTTCGTATCCACAGAGAGGCAATTGTTGTTAAGTAATTTTCAGTTTCTAAAGTAACCCAATGTATGTTTGTTGTTTAAGAAATAAAAGTAGTTGAAAGCAAAGTAAATAGTTTGAGAAATCAATAAGGAGAAGATATTGGTCAAGGGATAGTATCATTCACAAACATGTAATTTCATCAATGATTAGAATTGGTATTTAATCTCGTATTTATTAAAAGTCCTAGGATATCTTGATCGCAAGTATAACCCGTTAATTCCCCGTTTTCATCACAACCACATTAAAAGATGCATATGTGAATTCTTCGTCAAAGCAACCTAAAGTGTAAAAGCACAATTAAGTTTAACTCCCTAAGAGCATTAAGTTTTATGGAATAAGACTCATCAATGCAAACGAATGTGTAAAAGCACTAGACGTTTTAACAAAAGTTATGATTCACTTGTGACTAATAGGATGTATCACTACAAGCACTAACCACAATTATGCTACTTAGAATCGGGGATAAACAACTTTTTTCGTATTGAAAACCCTAATATAGCTCTAGAGATGAACACAAATCGGATTGATTCCTGACTCAACCTAACAAGTTTCAAATCTTATAACACTATTAATTGTGAATCACAAACAATAATTACCGAGACAAAACTAATTCATTGAATCAAAAGCATGTTGAGAAATCAACTTTATCCCATAACCAATAAGATGTTTAGCTACTCATAGCTATGGAGTTCATCATCATCAATATTCAATAATAAAACAAGGAAGAAGAAGAACAAAACCAAACCCTAGAAGCGTAAAACAAAAGTGGCTCCCCCAAAAATTCCAAGCAAAAGATATATCATGTGTTGTAGAAAACCTCCCTTTATAGCTTTTCTCCAACTTCTAAAATTAGGTCTAGTCTTCAAAGTCCATTAGGTGAGAGTCCACCAAGCCCACAAGAGGGAGAAACCCGTGTAGAAAATACGCTCTGAAAGTGGTCGCCAGAAGTCGGGATTGTGGCTTAAATCGGCGGGAGAGTCGCCGGAAATGCCCCGGTCACCGGTCAACGGGTCAACTCGTCGACGGGTCGGGTCGGTCAACTCGAGTCGAATCGGTCAAACCGAGTTAGAGCTAGGTCGGATGGAGTCGAACCGGTCAAACGAGTCAGAGTGAGTCAGGGCTGACTCTGGTAAACTAACTGATTGTCAGGCCAAACCATTTTGCCAGGCCAACTTGCCAGGCCAACTTGCCAGGCCTGGTCTAGATGGCTGTGTTGCTACACCTTCTGGTCACTCCCCGCAATCGCAAGTCCCGACCATGAGGGCCGTACCTTGCAACTTCGTTCCATCCATGGCGATTCTCGCATCACTCAGACTAACTCGCATCTTTCAATTCAATCATGCACCGGCTCGAGGCCAGGTTGCAACCTCGCAACCAACAAACTATGCACCCGCCACTAACACCAACAACTTCACCTTCCCCGATGCTCAACCATATTCCACCCCGTAGTCATAGCCTTTGCCATTCTCCATCTCGGTGTCCACTTCTCCGCATCTTAATTCGATATCCAAAGGCCAACCACTCTATTTAAGCCGCAATCAGAAGCTTCTCCACCGTGGAGTCACAACCAATGCCTTGATCTAGCCTTGCACCCGCACCGTAACAAAGATCACCACCTTGCCCCGAGCCACAACCTTTCGGTCTCCATTTCCACCCTCATTCTCAACCGCAACATACTCCACTCAAGTCACCATCATTTACCCGTTATTGGCAACACATGCCCCCATCACCGAGTTCATACCACCTCCAAACACCTGCAATATGTCACAGCATGCTCCATATCAACTATACTCATTGCAAACTCCAAAGTGTCAACAAATCGAGCTCAAACTTCATTCATAATCCCAATCCACCCAACAAAGATCATCACTCAATCACTCGATCTCCATTGGCTCCACCCGAAATTGCACAAAGAACACCACCAGTTTGAGCACCAATCACCGCAACACCAAGCTCAACTCGCTTCTAAACAACACCACCAGTTTTGCTTGATCACACTGATAGCGCGCCATCACCATCACCTCTAGAATCGCAATTGTAATTCGGTGTCTTAGAGCTTCACGCCCCATTACACAGACTTTGCCAAGCCATCTCTCGGGACTTGTTCATACCACCTCCAAACCCGAGTCTCACCACCGCACAACAACAAATGCTTGGCAATCTCCAAAGACACAATCAATAACCAGCTCCAACTCTTCATTCTCAACACCAGTTCCATTACAGACCCAGCACTGCAACCCGGCCCAATGGCTTCTCTTCTCTACAATGCTACTGCACTCTCACCCATTGCACCAAACCACCCGACACCAGGATTCGTGCCATATCTAGACTAGCATCACCACCAACTTTGCTACATTGCGCAGCCAACACACTCAAGAATTTAATTCCCGTAGTTCAACCTGGCTCGAGTACCAACTCCTTCTACCAACACCACCTCCCCGTAACCGAATCAAAGTCTCTCTTATTTCAGGTTCAAACTTCACCTCGAGCCACCTAAGCCGCATCATTGCCTTGTTTATCACAAACCCATTCACTCCCTTCCACTTCGATCTCACAAAGAAGCAGTTGTCTTAATCACTCAATGTCAAATCCATCGACTCAATCAATCACTCTCAACAACAGCCAACCCTTATTTCTTCCATGAGAACCCCCGCATTCAATCGCCAAAAGCTCTTCACAAATCCATCAAACAGAGCAGCTCCATCTCGATCTTCCCCGAATCTCTCCATTGCCTCCTCTCGTGCTCGAGCTCATCCTCACAAATCTAGAACAGCCACAAAATCCGTAGAAACCCTAACTCGAATCATCAAATCCTCCTTGTTCTTCACAAGTATCAACATCATCTTCCTCCCTTTCCCCGGTACTCGATTCAATCATCAATTAACTTTTCTTTCCTCACAATTTTATCTCTCGACCAACAACGGAGCCCATTTTTCTCACTTTCGGCTCTCACTTCTCTTTCACGTAAACAACAATTCCGAGGCCGAGAACAATTTCTCGACCAAATGATAAGGTTGCTGTACGGCCGTTATTAGGGCACCCCTGGATAATGGATATGGGCCACCAATAAATCTCTTTGTATTGTCAGTCCTGGGGAACTGATAAGCTTAATTGTTGACTTTGCTTACAACCTTCTCATACGGACCCGGAATGGCCTCGTTCTTTCGCCGATAGCTTCGCCTTTTTGCTCCAATTGGGATGATTTCCGCTTCTTTTCCTCCGTGCGACTCCAGAGTACCTAATAACTCAAAAGCACGCGTAAAGTACATAATTCACAAGAAAAATAGCAAAGAAAGCATAAACTCTATATAGTAAATACGGTGTATTCTACACCTATCAATTTTATGAATGATAAAGACGAGATTGCGAAATTGCAAAGGAGCTGATATGCAGAAAAAGAAACAAAACAACTAGAAAGGGGCGAACCTGCTATGGCGTACACCTTAGTTCGCGAGATCAAAATTTCGCAAGAGGCAAATGTAAGACCTAAAGTACGTCATAAAAGGGGGTATCTGTTGACATGGCTCAGGGAAAAGGTTACACCGCCCCTGGAACCTGAGTCATGGAGATTTGGGGTCAATAAAGCCCATCCAGGAGAGGTACCTCGGATTTTCAACCTAAGCTTATGACTCAGGTTGGACGACTGAGGATCTCTTCTAAGGAGTCAGCATCTGATCAAGGCGCCGAGGTAGACGGTTGAGCCAAGAGTGCCTAGGGCATTTGAAGTGTCTCGGCCATTCTTTGCAAGTCTTGTCGTATGCTGCAGTCCGCCCGAAGAAACCTCCACTTAGGGTGCAGTCTCGTAACCATTAGCCATATAGGAAAAAGGGATAAGAGGCTGCGAAAACAACTGGTTGTTGTTAAGACCGGATGGGAGGATCCAACCTTGTATGGTAGAGGTATGCCTCCTTGAAGGGGCAACCAGGGGGAAGATAAGGGCGGCACCCTCCATTAGGGAGCTGATAAATGTCTTAAGACGCAAATGTCATGAGGCTTTATTTTCGCAAGAATATTTAGACTTGTCATATTTTTGCGACAATCCTGAAGAGGCAATAATACAAAGAAAAACATAAGACGACATCAATGGGTCAGTACATGAAAGTGTAAGGACGTTCTGCGATTTCGTCGCAAGACGGCAATGTCATGGGGCTTTATGTTCGCAAGAATTTTTAGGCCTGTCATATTGTCGCAATAAAAATATCCTGCAGAGGCAACAATACTAGAGAAATGGTAAGACAAGATCAATGGGTCATTACATGAAAGTGTAAAGACGTCCTGCGATTTTGTCGCAATGAGGGGTGGCAAAATAAGACCTTTAACTAGGAAGGCAAAATAAGACCACATGAGAGAAAAAGAAAAGATGAAATCTTGGAAAAAACCAAGAAATACTTGCTTACGAAAATTAAGAAGCAACAGCTGCGATATTGAGGCATGAATACGTATCACTATTTGAAAGTAACTTTCTTAATCTTTCATTTGAATGCAAATCACAGAGGCAGGTGATAGGGTGTAGAATACATCCTATTTACTATCTATTGTTTATGCTTTCTTTGCTATTTTTCTTGTAAATTATGTATTTTACGCTTGTTTTGAGTTTTGTAGCTACTTTGGAGTCACACGGAGGAAAAGAAGAAGAAATCACCCAATTTGAGCCAAAAGGGCAAAAAGGTCATTTACAGGCGATTGATATACGGAGCCCAGTTGAGGTTAAGGGGCAACCCAACTTGGAGGAGTACTAAATGCAGCTGATCTGAGGTTAAGGGGTTGCCATCCGAGTGGCCCTTATCTAAGCTTGGGGTGTCTCGAATCCATCACCCAAATAACCCTATTGTCGTTTCTTCCCAAATCATTATTACTCCGAATTCAAGAAAAGAGAGAGTTTTCTCTCATTCACATCTCATCCACAGAGTGAGGAAGAAAAGCAGTCATGGCTGCTGATTAATGTTATTGAAATCGAGAGAGAGCAGAATCGAGAGAAAAGATGAATGACGAGAAGAATTAAAAGAGAAGAAATTGCAGATCGAATTAGGGTTTCGTTCAGGGTTTCCCCAAAAATAGAATTAGGGTATTTTGATGTCTCATCTGTTGAATCGAGATTGGGAATGATGGATGAAGCTGCGTCTGTGATCATGAGATGAAAGAAAGAGAAGCAGATCGAAACCCAGTGAAGAAATCAGACCGAGAAGAGGAATGAGGGATTGAGACGTTGCTGCTCTCTGAGTTGATGAGAAGGAACCGATGGAGCTTCCATTCAAGCCGGGTTTGTGAGTGGATTCAAGAATGATGAGGTCGTTTGTTGGTGGTTGTGGTTGGTAGTACTATTGAAGATGGCGAGAAGGGTTTGGTTGAGTTACATACAATTTGAGAGAAGAAGATTTGAGAAATGGGTATTGCTATTGGTGATTATCAAGGGTAATTGACGAATTCGAAATGAAATTGAGGTAGAGAGAGTTGCGCGAGTTGTTAGCATATCTAAGATTGATGAACCAAGGAAGATTGGGTTTGATTTGGAATCGAAACTAGGGTTTGATGGTCCCGATTGTTGAATCGAAAATGGGTTAGCTTCAATTGGAACCGAGAAGATTGATGGTGAGATCTTTCTTGTTGGATGAATCATGTGAAGCGTAAAATTGCAGTCGTCGGTAAGAGAAGATCTGATGAAAGACCGGTTGATCGCGATTCTGAGTTTTGAATGTTGAGCTGAAATGAAATAGATGGTGATGAGCAGTTCTGGTAGAATTATTGAGCAACAGGGAAGGAGTTGATTTGTGCAGCTCCAAGTTCAGCAGCGACCAGCTTAGGCTGACAGATAAAGGGGCTGTGTTAAAGATGCGGTGGAGACAGTGGATTGCAAGAATTAAAGATATGCAAATTCCATAAGTCATTTGCGGTTAGTAGCCGTGGTTGATGGCGGTGTTAGAGGGCATTTGGCGCTGCATTTGGAGATGAAATGTTGGATTCAAATGTGGTTGCAACAAAGCAAATGAGTTTGGTTCGATGTAAGTTACAAAGTTGTGATGAGTGTGCGAAAAGGAAGTGTTGGTGAGATTGCGAAGAGCGAGGGAATGAATGTATTTGAATTACAGTGGTGCACACTATGTTACGATTAAGTAGAGAATGGTCACTCGATGGTGTTATGGAATGGCATGAAACTAAGTCAGCAGAATGATGCTACCGATGTCATAGCTTCAATTCAAGCAAACAATTGTACATGGAGTTACAATAGATGAATGTTTAGGATTGTCGCAGGAAGAAGACATTAAAATGGCCAAATTATGGCCGGAAGTCCTGTAATTAAAACGCGAACTCTACGTAGGATTTTGATTCCAGCGAGTCAACTCGGAAGCCGCGTTTCAACTCGATTCACTCGGTGATCCACCGATCCAAATTTCTCGGTCGAGTAAGACAAGTCACCACCTGGGGAGCCGACTCATAGCCGATTCAATGTCCGACTCCACCTCCCTTTGACCCCCGTTGACTAATCATTGATCGACTGTTGACCCGTTTGACCGTTAGTCCTAACGGAGGACTGACTTAATATTCCGTCAATTTTCCTCGATCGACAGTAAATTTTCGTGTGGTCGGCGATTATTCCTGGCGGGATTACCATAATACCGCTTTTCCGTGACCAAAAATTCCGTAATTTTCTATGGACTTCTCTCATGGGTGTGAAGACTTGGACTAGGAATTGGATGGAGAATTGGGCTCAAATTTGGAAAAAGAAGATGGAAGAGTTGAGAAAGGCTTGGATTTGGAAATTGAATTGCTAAAGGAAAAGGATTCTATTCCTTGGAAGATTTGGAGAATATTGAAGCCTATAAATAGAGAAGTTTTCTACATCTTTTTACACACACATCACTTGTGTTTTTGATAGCTTTTGAAAATTCTTCTTTTTAATTATTTGTGTGAACTCTTGAAAATTCTCCTTTTAATTATTAATTGTGTGAATTTCAAAAACATGAGTAGCTAATTTTATTATTGATTGAGGATGAATTCCTAGTTCTTAACATATGATTTAAGTTTTTATTTTCAATTCTATCTTGAAGTTTTTCACATGATTATCGTTTGTTTTTACTAATAGGAATGATCTTAAAGACATTCATGATTGATTGATAGATTGTTTGGGTGGCCAACTAAATTGATTTGTAAATTTGATCTAAAGCTAGTGAAAGTTAGGAGATAAGTAATCGTTTCTTGACTCTTTACATAAGTAGCAAACACGAGACCTTGCGGAGGGATTCCGTGGAGCAATTATGTGTGAAAACAACGTTAGCAAGTAGACCTTGATCTAAGAGTCTAACTACTAATATTAACCTAATAAGTTCATAAATCTTAATGCGTTTATTTAAATTACATCTAGAGTGATCTACTACTAGGTGGTTTGGTAAATAGAAACCCAGTAGTCGAGAACTTCCGTATCCTATGATACAAGGGATTTAGGGTTTAGCACCGATCTAGTCGCTTTACCTACGGTTGGTGATAATTTGTGACTAATAACAAGTAGAAAAGAACATAACTTGATTCATTGTTTTGCAAACGAAGAATGATTCCTTGATCTTGTCTCTCTTATTGCTTTCAACTTTATCTTTTAATTGCTTTGTTTATTTTCTTTTGCTTTTTACACCCCCCTTTTTGTGGCAATTTTTACAACTAGAATCTCTTGCTCCTCGTGGGAACGAACTTGACTTCCATTATATTATTATTAATTGAGTAGAAATATTAATTAATTTGATTGCACCTACGACACGCATCAAATTTTTGGCGCGCCGTTGTCCGGGGAGCAACGGCGATTTTTAGTTGTTTTTATTTTTCTTTTTGCTTTATTCTTGCTTTGTTAGATTCTTTACCGTATCTAACTTAGATTTTGAGAATCTTGTTTCGTGTGTTATACCTTTGGTGAATGCTTAAAGAGGGCAGACCGAGTCCAATACGTCTTCGATCCCAAGACTCAACTAAAGGATTTCATTCGTGCGATTAACACTCCACTTCCTCCTTCTTCATCAAGTGATTCGGACAAAGAGGAAGAAACAATGGCCGAACGTACACTAAAGGACCTAGCTTCTCACAAGCTTGATACACAACAATGGTGTATCCAAACTAACTCAACCTTCGAGATCAAGCCGGGGTTGATTAGAGAGTTACCAAAGTTCCATGGCATGGTGAATGAGGACCCAAACAAACATCTTATGGACTTCTATACCATAGTTATGGCCATGCTTCCACCGGAGACTAATGCGGATGGAGCAATGTTGAAAGCTTTCCCGTTTTCTTTGGCGGGCAATGCTAAGGAATGGTTATATTATTTGCCTTCCTAAGTATCACAACATGGAATGGGATGAAGAAACTTTTCCTCGAGAGATATTTTCCCGCATCCAAAGCTACTCAAATTCGCAAGGAGATTTGTGGATTGAAACAACAAGTGGGAGAATCATTGTATGAATGTTGGGAGCGATACAAGAGGTTGGTGGCAAGCTGTCCACACCATCAATTTAGTGACGTTATGATACTCCAATACTTCTACGAAGCTCTCCACCCAAGTGATAGGTCTCTTCTTGACGCCGCGGGTGGTGGTGCACTAATGAACAAGACTTTGACCGAAGCTAGAGAGTTGATTGAAAGTATGGCGGCAAACTCGCAACAATTCTAAACAAGGGATGAACCAATGGTTAGGCGAGTGCATGAAGTTAGTGATTCTTCATCACATCTTGATCAAAGGATGAGTAACATGGAGATAATGATGCAAAGGATGGCCGCGGTAATTATTCCTGATGGTGAGACCGAACAAGTGAATGCTTTATATCCAAATCAAAGGCCAAGGTACGATCCATACTCCAATACCTATAATCCCGGTTGGAAGGATCATCCCAACTTTAGTTATGCAAACAAGCAAGCGGCGGCTCCTAATCCATATGCACAACAAGGTGGTTTTCAACAATCACGCTTCCAACATCAACAACAAGTTGGTTCTCAACACTTCCAACCTCAAGTGAAGGAACAAGGATCTTCGATAGATGATAAGCTTAATGTCATGATGCAAGGTATTACGTCATTGTTTCAACAAAATCAACAAAAGACCGATTCGGCTATCAAGGATTTACAAACTCAAATGGGACAATTGGCGACCGATGTGAACTTATTGAAATCTCAAGCATCCACAAAACTTCCTTCACAACCATTTGTGAATCCAAGAGAGAATGTTAATGCGGTTACTCTAAGAAGTGGAAGGCAAGTGGAGGGTCCAAGTTATCATGAAGAAGCTATTGAAGAGGTAGTCAAAGACAAGGAGGAAACCGCACCAAAGGAGAATTCAACACCAACCGATCAATCCAAGGAACCGGTGCCTACTTTCACTACTCCACCTCCTTTTCCTAGTCGTTTTGCTAAATCCAAGAAAGAAGCTCAAGACAAGGCACTTATGGACATCTTCAAGAAGATTGAAATCAACATCCCATTCATTGAGGCTATCAAGACAATTCCAAGGTATGCCAAGTTCATGAAGGAATTATGCATCAAGAAGGATAGGTTGCTTGATAATGAAATTACTAAAGTTGGCGAGAGTGCGTCGGCTATGCTATTGAATAAGATGCCTACAAAGTGCACGGATCCCGGAGGTTTCACGGTGCCAATTACTATTGGTAAGAAAAGGTTTGAACATGCTTTACTTGATTTGGGAGCTTCCATTAGTGTGATGTCGGCGAAATATATGACTCCTTGAATCTTGGACCTTTGAAAGAGACGAGAGTTATTATTCAATTAGCGAACAAGTCTAACATATATCCAAAGGGGCTTGTAGAAGACGTGCTAGTGCAAGTAAATGAGCTTATTTTTCCGGTGGACTTCTTTGTGGTGGATATGGATAACAATGATAACCGATCATCTACTTCTTTACTTCTTGGGAGGCCATTTATGAAGACCGCAAAGACGAAGATTGATGTTGATAAGGGTACACTCACTATGGAATTCGACAAGGAGATAATACACTTTAATATATTTGAAGCCATGCGCTACCCAAGTGATGTGCATTCCGTTTACTCCATTGATGTGGTTGATTCATTAGCGCAACAAATGGTGGAATTGAACCAAGAGGATGAACTTGATGTGGTGTTGCAAAAGAGCATTGAATTGGACGTCCATGGCTTGTCTAACTTGGATGTTGAAATCTCCAAGGAATTGGTGGAGATGTGTGGTGCTTTGGCGACATTGCAAGAAGCTAAAAAGGGTAATGTTTCATATATTTATTTACCCGTGAATGATGAAATACTTGTACCATCGATTGTGAAGGCGCCCAAACTAGAATTAAAGCCACTTCCGGACCATTTGAAGTATGCTTTCTTGGGAGATGGAGATGAGCTTCCGGTGATTATTTTAAAGAACCTCACACCGGTACAAGAAGATCGTTTTCTTAGAGTCTTGAGAGAGCACCAAACGGCTATTGGGTGGACAATTATGACATCAAAGGCATTAGTCCATCCATGTGCATGCATAGGATTCTAATGGAAGAAAACGTGAAGCCGGGTACGTGATGCTCAACGTCGGCTTAATCCTCCCATGATGGAGGTTGTGAAAAAGAGATACTCAAATTGCTAAGTGTGGGGGTAATCTACCCAATTTCCGATAGCAAGTGGGTTAGTCCGGTACAAGTGGTACCAAAGAAGTCCGGAGTCACGGTTGTTCGAAATCAAGACGATGAACTTGTTCCTACAAGAGTTCAAACCGGTAGAGAGTGTGCATTGACTATAGAAAGCTTAATTCCGCAACCCGAAAGGATCACTTTCCTTTACCTTTCATTGATCAAATGTTGGAGCGGTTAGCGGGGCATTCTTATTATTGCTTCTTGGATGGTTATTCTAGATACAATCAAATTGTTATTACACCGGAGGACCAAGAGAAGACCACTTTCACTTGTCCATTTGGAACGTTTGCATATAGACGGATGCCGTTTGGTCTTTGCAATGCGCGCCTGCTACTTTTCAAAGATGCATGGTAAGTATATTCTCGGATTATGTGGAGCGCATCATCGAGGTATTTATGGATGACTTTAGTGTTTATGGCAATTCTTTTGATGGATGTTTAAACAACCTTGAACTAGTTCTTAAACGATGCATAGACACAAACCTTGTCCTTAATTGGGAGAAATGTCACTTTATGGTAAACCACGGCATAGTACTTGGTCACATTGTGTCTTCTCGAGGGCTCGAAGTGGACAAGTCAAAGATAGATTTAATAAGAAACTTACAATATCCCACTTCGGTGAGGGAAATTCGTTCTTTTCTTGGCCATGCAGGTTTCTATAGGCGGTTTATCAAGGATTTCTCCAAAATCTCCATGCCGATGTGCAAGTTATTACAAAAGGAGGTGCCTTTTGACTTCAACAAGGAATGCGAGGATTCTTTTGACAAATTGAAGGAAATGTTGACAAGTGCGCCAATTATCAAATCACCGGATTGGAATCTTCCATTTGAATTAATGTGTGATGCTAGTGATTATGCGGTTGGAGCCGTTTTGGGTCAAAGAGTGGACAAGTTGTCCCATGTTATCTATTATGCATCTAGGACCCTTAATGATGCACAAATCAATTATTCTACCACGGAAAAGGAGTTATTGGCTATAGTTTTTGCGTTGGAAAAATTTCGATCATACTTGGTGGGTACAAAGGTTATTGTGTATTCCGATCATGCCGCACTAAGACACTTAATAAAGAAGAAAGAAGCTAAGCCAAGATTAATCCGGTGGATCCTATTGTTACAAGAGTTCGACATAGAAATTCGTGATAAGAGGGGTGTGGAGAATACCGTTGTGGATCATCTTAGTAGACTTGTTATGTCTCAAGAGGAACTTCTATTATATGACCGCTTTCCGGACGAACAACTTTTCTCCATGGAAGAATCAACACCTTGGTATGCGGATATAGTGAATTACTTGGTGACAAGGAAAGTACCTAATACAATGTCCAACTTCCAAAAGATGAAACTTAAGAAGGTAGCTAAGCAATATGTGTGGGATGAACCATACTTATGGAAATATGGGGTTGATCAAATAATGCGAAGGTGCGTGCCTAATTCCGAATTTCAATCCATTCTCTCCTTTTGCCACACTTTTGCTTGTGGAGGCCACTTTGGATCTAAACGTACCGCTCTCAAAGTTCTCGAGAGTGGATTTTATTGGCCCACCTTGTTTGAAGATTCATATGTTTTTTGTAAATCGTGTGATAGATGTCAACGAACGGGCAATCTAGGTGCTCGAAATCAAATGCCACTCACACCAATTCTCGCCGTTGAGATTTTTGATGTGTGGGGTATTGATTTTATGGGCCCTTTTGTCAATTCGAATGGAAACTTTTATATACTTCTTGCCGTAGATTATGTTTCGAAATGGGTGGAGGCTAGAGCCACCAAAACTAATGACTCTCAAGTTGTTTGTGATTTTGTAAGGGAAAACATATTCAATAGGCATGGAACACCAAGAGTGGTGATAAGCGATGGAGGCTCACATTTCAAGAAGGCTTTCCACGCTCTCCTCAAGAAGTACAACATAACACACAAAATTGGTACGCCTTATCATCCACAAACTAGTGGACAAGCGGAAATTTCAAATCGTGAGATCAAGTCCATTCTTGAGAAAACGGTGAATACCACAAGGAAAGATTGGAGCTTTAAGCTCAATGATGCACTTTGGGCGTATAGAACGCGTATAAGACACCGATTGGTATGTCTCCATATAGGTTGGTTTATGGCAAGGCTTGTCATCTTCCGGTTGAACTTGAACATAAGGCTTATTGGGCGATAAAGAAATTCAACATGGAGTATGATGAAGCGGGGAAACAAAGGAAGTTACAACTAAATGAGTTAGAGGAGATACGTAATGATGCTTACGAGAGTGCCCGGATTTACAAGGAAAAGACCAAGCTTTTTCATGACAAGATGATTTCTCGTAAAAGCTTCATCGTGGGACAAAAAGTCCTTTTATATCATTCTCGCCTTAAACTATTTCCGGAAAGTTAAGGTCCCGTTGGATTGGACCATATGTTGTTACTAATGTTTTTCCTCATGGTGCAGCTTGAAATTACTAGTCTTAGAGACAATTCGGTTTCCAAAGTCAACGGCCATAGATTGAAGCCATACTATGAGAACATCGCTTATGTGAATTTTGATGAACTTTCATTTGGAGATGCACTCCCTCTGGAGGAGTAATGTGCCGCAAGAGCTAAGTCGGGCCGTCGACTTTAAAACAAGCGCTTAATGGGAGGCAACCCATAGGTTTTGTATTTCTTATCTTTTTGCTTTTTTGTTATTTCTTTTTCTTGTTTCTTATCATGTTAAAATTTCCCACCTTGACTTTACTAGGAAGATTCAATTACATTGAGGACAATGTAAGGTTTAAGTGTGGGGGAGTGTTTAAACATGTATTTAAAAAAAAAATTATTACAAAAATATTAAAAAATTTTAAAAAAAAAAGTTTTACATAAAACCTCCAACTTTTAAAGATTTTAGAGTCACTAGCATACTTCTAGGTATGTTTACATAGAGATTTTGACCGACATAATTGAACTTGGAAATGTTAGGGAACTACATTCGGATTTCTTGTTTGTTAGAGTGTTAAATAATGGATTTAATCATGACGGTGATGCGAATTTGGTGCAGGGAGAAATGCGTTATTAGAGTTGCTGATCAATCATTAGTGGAGACTACCCGTATTCATATCATGTGAGGCACCGACCAGAAATTTTCCATCTACTAAAGAGCTTCTTTTGAGTGTGTGTCACCATACGTTAATTAGGGTAGAATGGTGAGCTACCCAACCTCCCACCAATAGAAGCACTACTCTTTGATCTCTTGAGTGCTAATTTTGTCAATCATGAGGGTGACGTCTATAGATGAAAGCTTCCTTCTTATAGTTCAATTTGCAGTTAGCATTATTCTCTCTCTCGACAACAACGGATCCATAGAAATACTCTCATCATCAACAAGGAGCGACATCAAAATCTACAAGGAAAGTTGGAAAAGTTTAAGGTTTATAAGCAACGGAATGAGAAAAATAGCAAATTTCAAATACAAGTAAAGCAACATACAAAAGAGCAGATTTTTACATATATGTTGAGGACTTACAATACAATGAGGTAATTCTATATCCAAGTATGAAGACTTATTCATGAAAGCAAAGAAAATCAAAAGGTGAGAATTTTTGAAGTTTATGATTTCAAGACGATACAAGTTGTGAAAAATCAAGCGGTAAAATACTTCTCCCACGGCCATGGTTTATTTTGTTTTTAATTTCTCTTGTTTCAAAAAAAAAAAATTGAAAAAAAAAAAAAAAAAAAAAAAAAAAAAAAAAAAAAAAAAAAAAAAAAAAAAACAAGAGAAATTTTTGTTGTTAATAAGCCGTGGGGAAGGAAAATCTATAAGGTAGTTTCAAGCGACAAGGATTTTAAGGTAAAAAGAGTTAAAAATTGTCAAGGATTTATGAAATTCGAAGGTTTATCACCAATAGTTGAAACCGAAGACAAAGAAGATAAAGACGAGGAGCGTAAGACGTTTCTATTGGATGCCGTGAGAGTGGTGTTATCATAATTGGCGATCGGATGTGAAGGTGAGTAAGTAATCTCATCCTCAATAATAAATGGTTGATTTCCTTTCGTAGAGATCGTCAGAAAAATGGTTTTTCAAAATATTAAAAGATGTGGGTTTTTAAAAAAAAATATTTCGGAAGTTGTCCTTCCCACCATTCAACGTGTCGCGGGATTTCTCTCTTCATTCCTACCTGCACACATGTGAGAACCATTAAAAAAGCCGTCTTTTTGAGTGCAATTATTATAAAATCCTTTTTGGTGAGGCGTAAGTCGAGGCGAAATGCTTATTGATCGTTTCTCAAACACGCGTTCTCTCATTATGGTGTGGTTATTTCTCACTCAACATTTAAGAATGAGAATATGTTCTTTAGTATTTCTAACTTCTTATTACTAGAATGCGAAACTCTATGTCCTCATAACTCTTTGGATGCTTGTGACGCTTGAACGCTTTGAAGTTGTGAGTTTTTAGTTAGATTTGCTCGAGGACTAGCAAAGTCTAAGTGTGGGGGAATTTGATAGGGTGTAGAATACATCCTATTTACTATCTATTGTTTATGCTTTCTTTGTTATTTTTCTTGTAAATTATGTATTTTACGCTTGTTTTGAGTTTTGTAGCTACTTTGGAGTCACACGGAGGAAAAGAAGAAGAAATCACCCAATTTGAGCCAAAAGGGCAAAAATGTCATTTTACAGGCGATTGATATACGGAGCCCAGTTGAGGTTAAGGGGCAACCCAACTTGGAGGAGTACTAAATGCACTGAGCCGAGGTTAAGGGGGTTGCCATCTCGAGTGGCCCTTATCTAAGCTTGGTGGGGTGTCCTGAATCCATCACCCAAATAACCCTATTGTCGTTTCTTCCCAAATCATTATTACCCGAATTCAAGAAAAGAGAGTTTTCTCTCATTCACATCTCATCCACAAGAGTGAGGAAGAAAAGCAAATCATGGTCGATTAATGTTATTGAAATCGAGAGAGAGCAGAATCGAGAAAAGATGAATGACGAGAAGAATTAAAAGAGAAGAAATTGCGTATCGTATTAGGTTTCGTTCGTGGTTTCCCCAAAAATAGAATTAGGGTATTTTGATGTCTCATCTCGTTGAATCGAGATTGGGAATGATGGATGAAGTCAAATGTCTGTGATCATGAGATGAAAGAAAGAGAAGCAGACGAAACCCAAAGAAGAAATCGACCGAGAAGAGGAATGAGGGATTGAGACGTTGTCGCTCTCGAGAGTTGATGAGAAGGAACCGATGGAGCTTCCATTCAAGCTGGGTTTGTGAGTGGATTCAAGAACAGATATGAGGTCAGCCGTTGGTGGTTGTGGTTGGTAGTACTATTGAAGATGGCGATAAGGGTTTGGTTGAGTTACAGATAAATTGAGAGAAGAAGATTTGAGAAATGGGTATTGCTATTGGTGATTATCAAGGGTAATTGACGAATTCGTAAATGAAATTGAGGTAGAGAGAGTTGCAACAGTTGTTAGCATATCTAAGATTGATGAACCAAGGAAGATTGGGTTTGATTTGGAATCGGAAACTAGGGTTTGATGGTCCCGATTGTTGAATCGAAAATGGGTTAGCTTCTCGAATTGGAACCGAGAAGATTGATGGTGAGATGTCATTGGATGAATCATGAAGCGAAAATTGCAGTGGTAAGAGAAGATGCGATCGAGAGACTAGTTGATCGCGATTCTGAGTTTTGAATGTTGAGCTGAAATGAAATAGATGGTGATGAGCAGTTCTGGTAGAATTATTGAGCAACAGGGAAGGAGTTGATTTGTGCGCTCAAGTTCAAGAAATACCGGCCTTAGGGATGACAGATAAAGGGGTCGTGTTAAAGATGCAGACAGGGATTGCGCAACCAGTATATGCAAATTCCATAAGTCATTTGCAGTTAGTAGCCGTGGTTGATGGCGGTGTTAGAGGGGCATTTGGCAGTTGCATTTGGAGATGAAATGTTGGATTCAGCTGGTTGCAACAAAGCAAATGAGTTTGGTTCAGTGTAAGTTACAGGTTGTGATGAGTATGCCGAAAAGGGAAGTGTTGGTGAGATTGCGAAGAGCAGGGAATGAATGTATTTGAATTACAGGTGCACCAGCTATGTTACAGATTGAAGTAGAGAATGGCTGCTCTGATGGTGTTATGGAATGGCATGAAACTAAGCTGCAGAATGATGCTACTGATGCTGCAGTTCAATTCAAGCAGCAATTGTACATGGAGTTACAATAGATGAATGTTTAGGATTGTCGCAGGAAGAAGACATTAAAATGGCCTGAATTATGGCCGGAAGTCCCGTAATTAAACGAACTCGGCCGGATTTTGATTCAAGCGAGTCAACTCGGAAGCCGGCGTTTCAACTCGATTCGGCTCGGTGATCCAACTCCAGTAGGAGTAAGACAAGTCGGCCACCTAGGGAGCCGACTCATAGCCGATTCGATGTCCGACTCCACCTCCCTTTGACCGTTGACTAACAGATTGACTGACGGTTGACCCGTTTGACCGTTAGTCCTAACGCGAGGATCGACGGAATATTCGTCGAATTTCCCTCGACGGACGAGAATTTTCAGTGGCCTTCGGCGATTATTCCCAGGATTCGCCATAATACCCGATTTTCCGGCGATCAAAAATTCCAAATTTTCTATGGACTTCTCTCATGGGTGTGAAGACTTGGACTAGGAATTGGATGGAGAATTGGGCTCAAATTTGGAAAAAGAAGATGGAAGAGTTGAGAAAGGCTTGGATTTGGAAATTGAATTGCTAAAGGAAAAGGATTCTATTCCTTGGAAGATTTGGAGAATATTGAAGCCTATAAATAGAGAAGTTTTCTACATCTTTTTACACACCTCTCTACACACACATCACTTGTGTTTTTGATAGCTTTGAAAATTCTTCTTTTTAATTATTTGTGTGAACTCTTGAAAATTCTCCTTTTAATTATTATTTGTGTGAATTTCAAAAACATGAGTAGCTAATTTTATTATTGATTGAGGATGAATTCCTAGTTCTTAACATATGATTTAAGTTTTTGTTTTCAATTCTATCTTGAAGTTTTTCACATGATTATCGTTTATTTTTACTAATAGGAATGATCTTAAAGACATTCATGATTGATTGATAGATTGTTTGGGTGGCCAACTAAATTGATTTGTTAATTTGATCTAAAGCTAGTGAAAGTTAGGAGATAAGTAATCGTTTCTTGACTCTTTACATAAGTAGCAAACACGAGACCTTGCGGAGGGATTCCGTGGAGCAATTATGTGTGAAAACAACGTTAGCAAGTAGACCTTGATCTAAGAGTCTAACTACTAATATTAACCTAATAAGTTCATAAATCTTAATGCGTTTATTTAAATTACATCTAGAGTGATCTACTACTAGGTGGTTTGGTAAATAGAAACCGGTTAGTCGAGAACTTCCGTATCCTATGATACAAGGGATTTAGGGTTTAGCACTAATCTAGTCGCTTTACCTACGGTTGGTGATAATTTGTGACTAATAACAAGTAGAAAAGAACATAACTTGATTCATTGTTTTGCAACGAAGAATGATTCACTTGATCTTGTCTCTCTTATTGCTTTCAACTTTATCTTTTAATTGCTTTGTTTATTTTCTTTTGCTTTTTACACCCCCCTTTTTGTGGCAATTTTACAACTAGAATCTCTTGCTCCTCGTGGGAACGAACTTGACTTCCATTATATTATTTTTAATTGAGTGGAAATATTAATTAATTTGATTGCACCTACGACACGCATCAGCAGGTATGGGAATGTATAGAATAAAAACATGTTATTTGCCTTCATATGATAGATTTACGCACTCATAAAATGAAAGGTTGATAATATATTGATTAATCATATTGCAAAAAAGAATTGTTATTTTAACATGTGCAGAAAGGAAAAACAAAGGTAGAGCTTGTATTTCAAGATCCAGAAATTCGCAGCAAAAGATTACAAAAATAGAAGATTAAAAGAATGAATGTACAGATATTACAAAAAGAGATGGAAGAAAATAATACTATTTCTCGTTTGATTCTTCTTTTCATCATCTTCATCAGATCCTTCTACTTCTTCATCTTCATCAGATTTCTCTTCTTCCCTAGCATCGCCGTCGAGATATCCAGAGAAGGCACATTCTTGGAGAGTTCTTCAAGAAGGCAAGGATATGCAGAATGAGGGATACTATTGTCATCGCAGACCATTTTAATAGTCTGATTGCGAAAAAAAGTAGCATCATTCTTAAAATTCGCAACAATAATATGTAGTTGCCTCTTCAATCTAGAATATTTATCATCCCGAGAAGAGAGGTTCTTTGCGATCTGCTCCTTCTCAGACTCAAGTTCTTCAATTCTTTTACGAAATCTCTCTTCAGCTCCTGTGAACATGTAACAATGAATCAGCAACTTAACGATAATTTCATGAAAGACAAATAGTTAAATAAAGAAGAACAATTAAAAACCTTCTCTGTCAGAAATCATATCCCTAACCAAGGCCGTATGATCAGCTTGAAGACTAACGTTAACACCTAAATTATTTCTGGCGTCATCTAGAACTTTCGCAGCCCAAGCAAATTCATCGTCATTATTTATGAGAAGAAGGGAGCGAATTTGATTCTCTCTTTAGCTAAGTATAGCATTTTTGCGGATAGATTCATCTCGTTCAATTTGAACCTCAAGAAGAGTCTTTTGGAATTTCGCTAATGCTTGAGCACCTTGTATAGCGATGCGATCTTTATCATCTATGAGATCACTGATTTTGGTTCTTAAAGTATTAATTTTCTCTTTAGAATTAAGATAGAGACGCTTAAATTGGTTGGCTAAGCCTAAACAGATCTATGATCAATTTCTAAGAGGCGAAATTTGGATTGAAGTTCATTTAGAGGGAGAGATTTAATCTTGTCATTTGAAAAACTATTCAAAGAATTGTTGAGGTGATCAAGGAGAGCATTGTTATCCATAGGGTCAGGGAATGAGTGAAGAAGAATGGCTTCATCAGAAAGGTTATAGACGTCTGCGAAAATGGTAAGTCAGATGAGGGAAGATAATGAGAGGACAAAACAAAGGAAAAGAGAAAAGTCTCTTACCATAAAGTTGTTGGTTGGCACTTTGAAGACTACATATCTTATTCTTCTGAGTGGAAGAATAAGCCTCTAATTGCTTAGTCTTCTCGCGAAGAGTAGCGACTTGACTTCCGGTTCTTCATTTCTCTTAAGTGAAGATTCTTCTTTTCAAGAATACCGCGCCTTTTCTCAAGATCTGAGGCAACAACGAAGGAAGCTCTCCCGGTATGTAAAGGAAAGTGAAGAAATTATCAAGATATAACTTAAAATCAAAATTATGAAGAAATAGAGGAACAAAGACATACCAAGACACCAAGCGAATTTAGAAAGCCGGGAGTCACCGATCCGAGACCCCATGAAGAGAATCATCACCCTCTAGTAAAGGAGCATCGCAGATACTCGCGAGAGCTTT
Source organism: Papaver armeniacum (assembly GCA_023531295.1). Taxonomy (NCBI): domain Eukaryota; kingdom Viridiplantae; phylum Streptophyta; class Magnoliopsida; order Ranunculales; family Papaveraceae; genus Papaver; species Papaver armeniacum. The sequence goes on along the minus strand of JAJJWW010003813.1, from coordinate 54,373 downwards.
GCACGTACTAGAGAGATGATCGTTTCCAATCCCTTGCATGGAGTCAGAGAAGATGCTGGACAGTTGTGCCATAGAAGATTCAGTTGGAAAATCCTCCTTTTGAGAGAAGTATCAACATCATCATTATCTTCATCATCGTAGCTTTCCTGGACCAAGATTTGAAGGAGAGGGAGAGTGAATCTTTCGTTTCTTTGAAGGTGGGGGCAGTGGACTTCTCCCTGCGAAGAGGACCTTTACCCTTGCCTTTAGTCTTCGCAACTTTAGAACTTTCTTCTTCTTCAACAACTTAAACACCAACCTTCGCACACGAATGAAGATAAGAAACAGAGGCAACAATATTGTTAAAAATAATAAAGAAAAATATTTCTTACTTCATCCGTGATCGAACGAAGCGCCGCTAGGGTACTTGCCTTAGCAGTCCTTTTGTAGCTTTTTCTTAACTTGGTAACCTAAAAATTTCGCAAGATTAATAGATATAAAAAGGGGTGAAGATTATATACTGATCGGAATTTAATAAAAATACCTCTTTCACTTTTTCGGGCCAATTAACTACCCAAGGTTGATAATTGGCGAGATTCGCAGGAAGCACATGTGAACCTGAAATGTAAGGTCCTTTCAAAACCAACGGAAAGACGCACCATCTGTCGTCTTTAGAGTGACGAGGAATATTTTTCTTGCCAGAATGCCAGTCGATATCCTGCATAAGCATTTTATCGCTGGAAACATTTTCTTTCCTCTTCAAGCGAGCACCCCAGCGAGTTCTATCATTCTTCATGTTTATTACTTCATAGTTTTCGAAGAAGCTTTCCACTGTATATTTTCTGGCGAATATCTCTAAGTCCTCAAATTTAGGATCCCCCGACTTCTTTTGGGTAAAGAGACCCTTTACTGAAGACTACGGTTGGCGAACTCAAGCATTAAGCGGATACAATATCCACTCAATTGTTAGATGGCTCGCGAGAATTTCGCATGATCAAGAATTTCATAAAATAAGGGAAGATCAGGATCATAGAGAGAATGGGAAGGCCAGCGAGAATCTGACCTAGCGAAATTATGATTTCCTTATCATCACAATGATGATCAGAAAACAATTTGGCAGAAATAATGGATTTAGATTCTTGATTAGGAATGGTGGTTAATATGAAGCCCTTCTCTTCGAAATATTTCTAACTTTTTCCGAGAAGTTTCATATTTACGACCAACTGGAGGCATTTTCAGAGTATGGGAATGAAGATAAAATTGAAGATCAAAAGAATTAAAAAGAAGAAGATTTACAGCAGCAGAAGCGGAAGTTACGAAGAGATGTTGAAGAAAAGTTGCAGAGAAAATAAGAAAGAAAGTAAAAAAGAAGAAGAGAGGAATAAGAAAAATATATATAGATAGAAGGATTCTCGAAAAGGTAAACACATTTAATGCGAAGAGTAGACATGAACGGTTGAGAGATAGCGGTTGAAAAAGACGTGTCAAGAAATGGATGGAGGAAGAGATACGTGTAATAATTCTGCGTAAAAGTACAGAATCATGTCAATACAGAAAAATATGAAAAGATGAACAAAATATGAACAATTGCATGGCATTTTGAAAGTACTAATTCTCATGACATTCTCTCCTTCGCAGAGAATACATGAGAAGAGGCAAGATGTAGGATCAGAATATCGCAACATCAATATCCTTGCAAAATCCTTGAACGACACACTGGTAATAAAAATGACGCAACAAATGACGACAGCCTGAACACGAGAAAGATGTGAAGATCTAGCGAGATTTAGGAGCGTTGCGAGATTTAATATTTGAATACTTGCGAGAATGTCGCAAGTCAGATCCGAAAATAAAGGATAGCTTAGCTGTCATCCACTATGTAATGTCCTATATAAATAGCCGAATAGGCTTAAGAACGGAGAGAGATCTTTTGAGAGTGGAGAGAAAGTTCTGAGGAGATAGAAAGTCTAGAGTAACAATTATATTCTTGATTTCATTTCCTTCTTGTAAAAATTCTAACTCAATTAATAAAAAGGTTGATTATTGATCTTAAATATGTGTTGAATATTAAGAATTCTTGTGAAGGATGTATTGTAGGATTTCCTGCAACTACAAAACTCGCAAGCATTGTTATCTCAAGCTTGTTTGTCAAGTTTAGTTGCCAAAGCTATAAGTCTTTATTTCTAGTCTACTAATAGCTAAGTCTCGGACTAGGATAAAAAGTGTAGTTGAGCTCTAGACTCCACGGTGTTCATCATGCAAAGACGAAGAACTACTCAAGGAACTGGTGGAACTTCATCGACAAAGAGGTATGTGGAGACTTGAACTTATCTATCACTCAAAAGTCTACTTTATCTCCTATCTTGAGGTAAAAGTCGTATTGCTATATAGACTATGATTATACACATGTACTATTTTGAGCTGAATTTATCTCGCTTATCTATTTCTCGAAATATGTGTTGGCAAGCTTCCGTTTTGGCCAAGTTAATCTTTACTAGTTACGAAAGTCATATTTGTTTCAATTACTTGAAAATCGCTTTGACGAAAAATAGTTTGTGAACAACAACTATATAACGTCTTAAGAATGCTTCAATGATTTAAATGAGAGTTTAGAATATATAACCTTGGTTGGATATAAACATTATGAGGAAACTCATACTTGTGTATCCAATATCCTTGAACCAAAGTATGCGTACTTTGCTGCTCAGGATAACCGGAACCAAAGTCCGTGTACCAAGTACGCCCACTGCTGGAAGTTCACATCCCATGAATTTCTGCTGGAGTTTGTGAACTGAAAACAAACTTAATCGGGGTACTTAAGTCCGCGTACTCGATGCTTACTTAGGTAAGTTGTTTTCTAAAAACAGTTTAATTCGTGAACTAAGACATTTAGATATTAAGGAATGCAATCTTTGCAAACCGTGGCTATAATGTTCATGAATCGATTCAAGTGAATCAAAACTGTTTTTGTTTCGATTGTGTCTTGTATACTTCTATGAGATCTAAGCAATTGAACAACTCTCTAACTAGTTCATTTGAATCATTTGAACTAGTTGTGGTAAATAAGAATAAGGTTGATATGAAAGTTATCATATGGCTAACCTATGGTTAACAACCGTTGAACCAACGACTTGTAAAGGTTTAGGTACGGTTACTCAAACCTAAATGAAGTTATATTTCATGTGTGTATAACAAGCTAAATTCGATCTAACAGTTGAAGATATTAGATTGAATCTAATCAGGTTTTCATCTAACAGTGAATATTGAATGCTTTGTTACCAAGGTAACTTCGATTGCAAACCCTGATTTGAAGACTATATAAAGGAGAACTCTAACAACTGGGAAACCTAATCCCCAAACCTCCTGTGTGATACTAGTTGTAAGCTAGAGTCGATTATGTTTTAACCTTAGGTTTCTATCGAGACCCTGTAGGTTAACGACTTAAAGACTTCATTGGGATTGTGAAGACAAACCCGACTATTTTCTTTGTAGTTGTGTGATCTGATCTTACTGTTTCTATCGTATTTGAGTAAAATCATAATGATTGTCTTGAGATTAATTTCTCCGATAGGCAAGATAGAAAAGTAGTCACAAACATATCTGTCTCATCGTTTGTGATTCCACAATATCTTATTTCGCTAGTCGATTAAGATTATTATGAGGCAATTGATATTTCTAGGCTGCTCTTCGGGAATAAAAATCAGGTATATCAATTGGTTCCTGTTCACCTTGATTTATCAAAAGACGGAAGAAAACTTGTAGGTATTTCTTTGGGAGACAAATTTATATATCCCTGTAGACTTTTCTGTGTGATACAGATTTGTTTATTAAAGTCTTCAACTTTGGGTCGTAGCAACTCTTAGTTGTGGGTGAGATAAGCAAAGGGAATCAAGTCTGTAGTATCCTGTTGGGATCGACATCGTAGGGATCACAAATGTACCTTGGATCAGTGAGATTGATTGGGGTTCAACTACAGTCCAGATCGGGTTAGTTTGTAGTAGGCTAGTGTCTCTGTGACTTAACACAATGTGTGTTCAACTGACTAGGTCCTGTGGTTTTTCTCAGCATTTGCGGTTTCCTCGTTAACAAAACTTAAGTGTCCGTATTATTTCTTTTCCGCATTATATTTTGTTATATAATTGAAATATCACAAAAGTTGTGCATTGAATCGATCAATTAGGAAATCCAACCTTCGGTTGTTGATTGTAATTGATTGATCCATGAACATTGGTCTTTGGTACCGTTCAAGTGATTTCTCTTGTATTCAATTAGACTCGCAGATTTCTATTTGCTTGATTAAGTATTGAATCGAGAAATTGAGATATAACTCTTTGATATACTTTTTATTAAGATTTATTCTGACTGTCTAGTTGATTCTCTTAAAAGTATATTAGAGTTATTCCATACAGATTGCTAAGCGAAATATTTTGGTGTGGTTGTTAGACCCATGTTTTTTCACATCTTTACAAGTGACGAAAGTCATGTTGATTATTTCAATATCTTGAAAATTGCTTTGATGAAAAATACTGTGTGAATAACCTATATTTAACATCCTCTAAGAATGTTTCAATGATTGAAATGAGAGTTTAGAATATATAAAATTGAATGGATATAAACATTGTATGTGAACTCATACTTGTGTAAGTCCAAAATCCTTGAACTAAAGTATGCGTACTTCATCGGTTCAGAAGTCCTAAGCTAAGTGCGCGTGCCGATGCGTCTTCGGAAGTTCACATCATGTGAATTTCTGGAGTTTGTGAACTGAAAACAAACTCAAACCGGACTTAAGTATGCATACCGGTATGCATACTTGAGTGGGTTATTTTCTAAAAACGGTTTATTCGTGAACAGACATATATAAACTAAGGAATGCATATTTGCAAACCGTGGATATAATGTTCATGAATCGATTCGAGTGAATCCAAATCGTTTTTGCTTCAATTGTGTCTTATATACTTCTATGAGCTCTAAGCAAGTGAACAACTCTCTAACTAGTTCTTTTGAGTCATTTGAACTAGTTTTGGTGAAGATGAATAAGGTTGATATGAAAGTGCTCCTATGGCTAACCATTGGTTAACTAATGTGAACCAACTAGGTGTACACGTTTAGGTACGGTTACACAAACCTAAATGAACGTGCATTTCATTTGTCTATAACAAGCTAAGTTCGATCTAACTTGAAAGATATTAGCTTGAATCTAATCGTGTTTTCATCTAACGATGAATATTGAATGCTTTGTTACCAAGGTAACTTAGATTGCAAACCCCGATTTGGAGACTATATAAAGGAGAACTCTAGCAACCGGGAAACCTAATCGTCACACCTCCTGTGTGATACTAGTTGTATAAGCTAGAGTCGATTCTCCTTTAACCTTAGATTTCTACCGAGACCCTGCAGGTTAACGACTTTAAGATTTCATTTGGATTGTGAAGCTAGACCCAACTATCTTCTATATAGTTGTGTGATCTGATTTGCTGTTTCTATCGTATTTGAGTACAATCGTAAGATTGGCTTGAGATTAATTTCTCCTATAAGCAAGATAGAAAAGTAGTCACAAACATTTTCGTCTCATCGTTTATGATTCCACAATATCTTGTTTCGCTAGTCGATTAAGATTATTGTGAGGTGATTGATATTTCTAGGTCAGTTCTTCTAAATATAAGTCCGGTATATCAATTGGTTACTGTTCACCTTGATTTATCGAAAGACGGAACAATACTCGTAGGTATTTCTATGGGAGACATATTTATCTATTCCTGCTGGGATCAGAGACGTAGGGAGCGCAACTGTACCTTGGACCAGTGTGAGATTGATCGGGGTTCAACTACAGTCCAGACCGAAGTTAGTTTGTAGTAGTCTAGTGTCTGTAGCGGATTAATACAGTGTGTGTTCAATCTGGACTAGTCCGGGGTTTTTCTACATTCCTCGTTAACAAAACTTCTGGTGTCTGTGTTATTTCTTTTCCGCATTATATTTTTTTATATAATTTAAATATCACAGGCTGTGCGTTGAATCGATCAATTGGAAAATCCAACCTTTGGTCGTTGATTGAAATTGATTGATACTTGAACATTGGTCTTTGGTACCGTTCAAGTTAATTTCTCTTGTATTCAATTAGACTCGCAGATTTCTATTTGTTTGAGTAAGGATTGAATCGAGAAATTGAGATATAACTCTTTGATATACTTTTCATTAATATCGAGTTTGACTGTCTAGTTGATTCTCTTAAAAGTATATTGGAGTTAGTCCATACAGATTGCTAAGCGAAATATTGGGTGAGGTTGCTGTACCCACACTTTTTCACTAAGGAAAAGCTCAACTGAGAGATATCAGAGAGGAGGAAAAAGAAATACTGAAAAAGATTGAAGTTTTGTCAAAGAGAGAAAGATTGTTCTGGGAACAAAGAAAATTGGGTACCTAACAATGAAAAGAACACAAGAGCCTTTCACTTTGAAGTTGTGCATAGGAGAACTAAGAACAGAATCATATCTCTTAAATAATTAAATGATTCTTGGACTTCTGATCCAGATACAATCAAAGAATTGGTGCTTAGCCACTTTCAACAAATATTCTCTAAAGACAACAACGTATGTACTTCCAATCTTTCTTTCAGTAACTCGAATATGTTGTCTTCCATAGAAAATAATTCTATTGCCGTAATTCCTACTAGTGATGAAATATTACATACTCTCAAGAATATGAGACCCCTCAATACCCCTGGACCTGATGGTTTTCCTGTTCTTTGTTACACCAAATGCTGGAATATAGTAGGTAATGAGGTGACTAGTCTTATTCAAGATAGCTTCGAGTTCGTTCAATTCCACCAGTGGTTAAATCACACAAACCTAGCTTTGGTCCCTAAGAAGAAAAAAAAACCTTCAGATCCGGATGATTTCCGGCCCATTGGTTTATGCAATGTCCTCTATAAAGTCATTAATAAAATCATTACCAGAAGAACTCAGTCCCCTTCTTGATAAGATCATCGACAAAAATCGGGCCGCCGTTCCGAGCGGATGCCATTTTGGACAACATTGTGGCTGCCAAAGAACCTAGTGACATTCTATGAACAACTCAAAGATCAATTTTAGGTTCGTTTGCCCTCAAAATAAATATGAGCAAGGCGTACGATAGGGTTGATTGGTCCTTCCCCGAGTTGAGTCTTACGGAATTTTGGGATTAGATACCATGCTCATGACTTGATAATGAATTGTGTGAAAAGTGCCAATTTCTCTATTAAAATTAATGGCTATCCCGAGGGTTTCTTTAGTCTTTGAGAGGGGTATCAAATGCGGGCTGCCTGTTATCACCCTACCTCTTTATCTTATGTTCAAAGTATAACATATATTATGAATATAATGGAACATGATTCTCTTTACTCATGTTACAAGCTAAATAGGTGGGCACCATCTCTCTCACACTTGATGTTTGCTCACGACATTATGCTCTTTGGAACGTTAAACTCAAAGACTATATCTCGCAGATCGTCCATTCTACAGAATACTCTTCTCTTCGGGAAGCAAGACAACTACAACAAATTGGTCATAATATTTAGCAAGAGGGTATCTCAAGAAAAGTAAAATGAGGTTACTGAGCAGTTTGGGTGTCACTAAGATGACAATGATGATAAATATCTTGGAGTTCAAATTCTCAAACCTCATAACATAATTGCCTCCTATGATTTTCTATTTGATAAATTTGACTCTAAACTCGCAGGATGGAAAAGAAATTTTTGTTTCATTATGGAAGGACAGTTCTCATTCAAGTTGTGGTATATCTTTTACCTCTCAGATTACATGGCCACCACCATTTTACCGAAGGCCGTGATCAACAAGCTCAACCGTACAATCGAAATTTTTGGTGGGGACATTCCGGAGATGAAAAGAAATTACATTTTATTAAATGTGACTGGTTCATAAAATGTAAAGAGAAAGGTGGTTTGGGTTTGAGATCGCTTGAGCATCTTAATCAAGCATTAGTAGCTAAGTTGGCATGGAGGTTCATGCAAGACTCTAACTCTTTGTGGGGTAGATTATTGAAGGCCAAATACGTAAGAGATACTTCTCTTTGGAGTGCTAAAAGCCACGAGAATTGTTCGAGCACATGGAGAGCTATTCTCGACAGCGAATAAATCTCAAAAGGGTTGCTCGTGGCTCGTCGGGGATGGTAAAAGCATTAATACGTGGTCCCTGGATTCCCACAATTGAAGTATTTACCCATCACTTTCCACATAATAACCATATGGTTGCTCCTAAAGTTGCTGATCTCATAATACCGGGTGAAGGTCCTTGGAATGTGTTTCTTATTAACAACATTTTTGATCCGTTTACTGCTCAACAGATTCTGTAGGAGTGGAATATCGTACATATAATAAGTATGCGAAGTGAAGATTATCGAACGTAAGCGAGAACTATCGTACACAGTAAAATCTAGATGACGTATTGAATGATGTCAGCAAAATCACGAGTATAGTGTGATGATCTATGCGAAGTATAAATCATCAAGAGAATGAGTGAGTGTACATGAGAGAATGTAACGCACAGTGATTCCGAAAATAGTGGATCTCTTAGCTGTCATCCACTATGTAAAACCCTATATAAGGGGAAAAAGTTATCACATAGGGGAGATCTGAGTAGTGTGTGTAAGACAAGAAATTAAGAGAGAGAAAGTTTATTTGCAGAGAAAGTAAAGTCATTGTAATATCTTGTAACCAAATATAGATCTTGATAAATAATAAAAGAATTCCATTATGATCATTTAGAATCTTGTCTAAATATAGTGGAGTGTGATTGTATGATTTCCAGTAACTGCAGATTCTTAGTATTCAGATTCACAAAAATATCTCTGCTGACAAGCTCATCTGGTGTCACACTCTCCATGGTAACTTCACCGCTCGATCGTTTCGAACTACTAGCTCCGAATACGGTGAGAATAATCTAGCTCCAAAGATTAAACTGTTTATATGGAGAATTATTCATGATGGCGTTGGATTTTTAAACAAGATTGGGAAATTTATTGATAGGGTGCCAATGGAATGTAAGTTATGCAATGCAGACACTGAAACTTCTGACCATGTGTTTTTGAGATGCCCAGTGGCCCAAGCTTTCTTATTCGGTTCCCCTCTTAACCTCAGATTACATGATCCAACACAAGCCACCCTAAAGCAACTCATTGCGGTCAAGCAAATAGAAGTGATGGTGGTGATGTTACGCCCAATATCCGAGTCTTTTAAGTTATGTTTGTTTTATTAGTATTTCATTCTTTTTTATGTCGATTAAGGTTGTGCTAGAGAGAATAATTTCGTTGAGTTAGTGGTTCAATTAGTTGAGAACGTGTTGAGTAGAGTCCAGTCAAAGAGGGTGTTTAGTTTTGTTTTGAATTAGTGAATTTACTTCCAAGATTGTATGATCTTGAGAATATCTTGTATCCTTATTTAAACAAATATGAATGGAAGGAAAAGATATGCATTGAATTATCACAAACTTGTTTAACTCTATTGTTATTCTGGAGGTTAGGGCTCCTCAATAGGCCTTGGATGCCGTGGGTTCGTCTCGTAAACCCTTTTATCTTCTTCTAAACCATCACCATTACCATTTATCTTCACTGCATATTCCCATCTTAAAACCATTATCCATTTCCATTACCATCTCTTTTAGTGTGATCGTAACAAGTGGTATTACCAGAGCAGGTTTTTGCTTCCGCAAAGCACAATCTCCTAGGATATCTATCTTGCAACCATTTCTTCCTAAAAAAACTATCATTCTAGTTTCTTTCCACCAAACCAAAGATAAAAAACAAAAATGGATGTGAGGGTTGAGAGTTTAGAAAAAACTACGTAAGATCTTAAGGAAATAATGACATAAAATCAAAAGATTGTTGAAAAAATAACTACTCTAACCGATCTCCTGAAAAGTTTATTCCGATGCAAACTAATACAGACGGCGATGAAGAACGTTTAATCGTGAGAAACAACAATCGATGAAGGTAAAGGTTCTTTTTCAAAAACTTCGCAAAATCGAAAAGTGGTGTTAAACTAGTTTTTCCAAGCTTCAAGGGCATAAATGATCCTACTAGTTGGTTATGTAGAGCTGAGCAGTACTTTTTTCTTCATGAAATTCCTGAAAGTGAAAAGGTTTCTTATGCTTCTTATCATCTTGATGATGATGCACAATTATGGTACCAAATGTTGAAGCAAGAGATGATTTACGTCACTTGGGAAGACTTCAAATTTGCACTCCAAAATTGATATGGTCCAAATAATTTTTTTGATTTCTTCGGAGAACTAAGTAAGCTTCAGCAGACTGGAAGCGTTGAAGACTATCAAAATAAATTCGAAAAAGTTATTAGCAAAGACCGGTTCACTACCACGTACTAGGCAAGTAAGTTTGTTTGTTAGCGGATTGCGTGACTCGATCCGAACTGACAAAGGAAAAATAAACCAGAACACTATCAAGCAATAGGATTGGCACGTTTGTTCGAGGCTCGTGATAAGTCACAAGTATTCTCTCGTTACCCCAACAAAAACGCAAGGATCGGTCCTCGGAAACAATTAACTACTTTGGAATTACAAGAACGAAGGAAAAAGGGGCTTTGCTTCAACTGTGATGAGATGTTCAAACCTCGTACACCGCTTTGCAAAAACTTTTTTATGATTACTCCCGTCATTGAAGAAATAGATGGAGATCATGTTATGGAGGCTGACAGTCCCTAGCCTTGAGGACAAGGCTTAATTTAAAGGGGGTAGAGTTGTTACAGTCAATATCCGAGTCTTTTAAGTTCTGTTTGTTTTATTAGTATTTCATTCTTTTATGTCAGTTAAGGTTGTGCTATGAGAGAATAATTTCTGTTGAGTTAGTGGTTCAATTAGTTGAGAACGTGTTGAGTAGAGTCCGGGTCAGTATGGTGTTTAGTTTTGTTTTGAATTAGTGGGTTTACTTCCAAGATTGTAGGATCTTGAGAATATCTTGTATCCTTATTTAAACACACATGAATAGAAGGAAAAGATATGCATTGAATCATCACAAAGTTGTTTAACTCTATTGTTATTCGGAGGTTAGGGCTCCTTAATAGGCCTTGGACGCCAGGGTTCGTCTGTAAACCCTTTTATCTTCTTCTAAACCATCACCATTACCATTTATCTTCACTGCATATTCCCATCATCAGACCATTATCCATTTCCATTACCATCTCTTTTAGTGTGATCGTAATAGGTGATTATTTTTGTATGGAAGCATGTCTCTTTTGGGCCTTATGGAATGCCAGAAATGCACTCGTCTTTGAAAATCATAACCCGAACATCTGTAGTATAATCCGTGAGGGGCTGATATGGTACAACAGATATAATGGCCAAGTTTGCGAAACTAATCAAGTTTCTTCTACAGCTCCTGCTTCTGCTGCCATCCCTCCTTTGTGTCTGTGGTCTCCTCCATGACGTCATTTCATTAAGCTTAATGTTGATGCGGTAGTAAAGAATTCATCCTCCTACAGTGCTGTGGTGGCCTACAACTCTGATGGTGATATTATTTTTGGTGGCTCCAATTTGCTGAACCAATCCAACCCACTAGTGGCAGAAGCACACGATTTCCTCTTCGCGCTTTACCATCGTGTCATTGTGGAAGGTGACTATGAAAGAATTGTCAACATCCTTAACGGAAAAACCTTTTCGATTCCTTGGCAAATTTTGAGAGTAATTGAACATATCCAAGGCATCTGCTCCTTTCTCACTAATGTGGAGTTTAAACTCGTACAACGTGACGTCAATTCAATGGCTCATAAGCTTGCAAAATATGCTATTCAGCATAATGTCCAACAATGGTGGACATCTTCTCAAGTTTCTCGCTATTCTCTCGGGTCTCAGAACCCCGAATTCTCGTAGTTGTTTTCTGCTTCTCTTTTTTGTCTCCACTAAAAAAAAAAAAAAACAGCACCGTTGGTTTCGGTACCATTGGGTATTAAGAAAACTATAAAAAAAAGCCTCAAAACTTAATATCTTTCTTTTTTCGCTCGGATCTAAATTATTTTTATAAGAAATTATTATTATTTCTTTATTAATGTACTAAATAAAGATTAAATGTAAGAAAAAAATGAGAAATAAACAAAAATCAAGCCAAAACAAGTAGTAAACTTGTAATTTTCCTAAAAACACGAATAAAAGAGTGAATAATCGGGTACCGATACCCACGGATACCCATCGGGTATTACCCGTTTAGATTCGGATCCAATCGGGTTATTACCCGCCGGGTCCTAAGTTGTTAATGGGTCCAAATTTAGGACCCAAAACCGAACCCAAATCTACCGGGTCCGCTTCCGAGTAATGGGTACTCATTGACATCCCTATTAACAGAACCAAATGTTACATGGCTCTAAGTTCAAAGGGTAAGAAATTTCAAAATAACATGAGGCGCAAAAATCATAGTGGAGAAACAAACAACAAGTAAAAACAAAGTTTATCAGAATCATATGAAAATATATTCTAATATATTTTGGGAGCCGGTTAATAAGTAAAAAAATAATTGGTTTCTCCTTCCATATTTTGCTCAGATCCACCATTGCTGCCTGAACATTAATATTTAATGCCAAGGATTGAAATACTTTTGGTGCATCTCGAGTAAAAAAAAAGGTAAATATATATTTTTGGTGCACTGATAGTGATTTAAACATGGATTAGTAAGTCATCTGACTCATGAGTCATATACCATTACTTTGCAATGAGTTTGATCTGAAAAGTTACTCTGACGATCAAAGTTGGTCAAATTAATTTTGCAAGAAGTCTAGATAATGAATTACGCATTGGCATAACATGGACTTTTTTTTCTTTCAACTCGTTATACAAGACAAGAGTAGGGACGATAGCATCCTATCTTGAATATTATGAGTATTGAGTTTGCATCTGAATTTGAATGTTGAACTTGCCACTTCTGGTTGAACTGAAAGGTGATGCGATTAAACTCGGATAAAGATATAGATATAGAAATATGGTGATGCACAAGTAGACTTTGCATGACATAAATGGCTAAAATACGCCATTATAAACTTCAAGATTTATAAAATTCCGAAGAAGAAATAAAAAAAAAAATAGAAGATATATTTACGTTTTTCAAAATTGATTGAGATCGAAGAAGATTACAGGAAAAAACAAACTTAATTTCTCATAACCAAATACGATCAATGATTAATTATACCAAGATCGGAAGGTTGGACCAAATTATTTAATTTGTTGACACTCTTATCCAAATTATTTATTGCACGCATTGAGCTGCACAATATCCTTATGCTGAGCTAATCAGAGTAGTTACGGCTGGTTCAACTTTTCCAAGAATGGCTCCTTTGGCATTAGAACAATTAGTAGTAAGCTTCATCCAGTGTAATCAAGGTGTTAAGTTGATGTTATTCATTTTAATACCGGTGCAAGGAACAAAGCTTCACTACATTTCAAAGTTATAGCAGCGGTACTTTTACGCCGGTTGTTCCTTAAACCTTCAAAGTTACGTCATTGATACTCACAAATAACTCACCAAAAAATAAAAATCGCGATATCGTTAATTTCCATAGGGATAAATGTAATTTTACAAGGAAATAGCTATAAGTGTATGTTTGTTCGGATTTTTACATACCGCATTAGGTGTATCACTCACTCCAACATCAAGGTAGAATTGATCGATGAATATTGGATTCATCACATTAGTGAAATTGCTGTTCTTATATGAAATCTTTCTGCAATAGCCTTTTCCACCCTAAACAACCAAGAGTAGTTATATATACAAGTCGGATTTTTAATCAAACAGGCCACAACAAGGAAATATTGAGAAAATGAATTCCCTCGACGATACCTTGTAAGTCTTGATTCTAGCACCGAACATGGTCCCGACAAATTCAATTCTCTCAACATGGATCTCCTCTACGTCCGCATTTTTTCCACCCTTACCTAAGCTTCCAATGCTGCATATGTATGGCGACGCACTGTACGTATATCTCATTATTTATTTCGTTTTCATAATTTATTAACTATGTCTAATAGCTAGATTTTCTTTGATACTCAATACTAACCTTACTCCGTGTCCAGGTCCACAAAGTGACAGTTGCGGACATAGACAAATGAACTTCGATCTCCAATTGAGACGCAGTCGTCACCTGATAAAAGTTGTTTATAAGACTTTGGAAAAAAAAAAATGGAGATTTTTATATGCATCCCAAGAATCCACAACTATGTATGTTTACATACCTCCCCTAAACTGGCTGTCGGCAATGGTGACCTGTTTGACATCTTGCGTGTGAATACCATCGGTATTGGGACTATCTTCAGGGGAGTTGATCTTGACATTATAGACTTCAAAACCCTCTAGTTTTAAGAGAGTTACATGAAACATCTGACCGTTTTGAACCGTGATGTCTCTCGAATGCACCACCGTTTGTCCCCCAGAAGTTTACCGCCTGCAATCCCGTGGAGATGTGTAGTGCGCATTAACTTTTATGGGGAAAAAAACTGAAAATTCTGTCTAATATATATAACGATGGAATTACTTACACCGGTTGTGTCTTGGTGCATCCTTCGGGGTGCGTTTAGATGTCTATTTTGATGGCAGGACTTTTCCCACCAGCCCCGACCACGTCCATCGAAAACACCACCTCCATTTACTAGGGGAGTCCAACCACACCATTGAATACGATCCATGTTCCCGAACCACCCTTGCGTATCCCATGCTGAGGGATTTTGGGGTGCAACAATTGTTCCACCAAGCTTGACGAAAGAAAGAAAAAATAAATAATAATAAGAAAAAAAACTTAGCGCATTGACCTCGTCCCATGCACAACTAAACATTCTTTACATACCTCAAAGGTGACATTTTTTGCCTTGCAAGGACCCATAAATGAAGTTGGCCCAACGTAAAATGTCTTTCCTTTAGGAACAACCAATTTTGGTATCCCTGCTGTTGCTGCGCATGTATCAGCCCACGCTTTCGTAAATGCCTGGATTATCAAATATAAGTCATTAATCAAATAACCATTTATATTATAATCATAAATTCTTCGACCAGAAAATAAAAGATGAATTACTTACCTGTGTATCATCCTTTTTTCCATCACCAAGTGCTCCATATTTCGGATCCGTAACGTCGAAAACTCCTTGCGCTACTACGACGTGTAAATGGGTTGAAATAACAACCCCCAAAACGAAAAGAATGTTGAAAGTTCCCTGTAAATTCACAAATGCGGAAGAAGAAGACGAATCAATTTGTATATATATGATTAAGAAAATTATGAAGACGAATCAATTTGTATATATATGATTAAGAAAATTATGAAGTTTAAGTGATCATAAGATTATCTTGCAACTAGATATAAAATTAAGCTCTTCTTACCATGATTTTTTTTGTTAGCACTGATTAATTATTAATGTTGACAGGAAAAATGAGAAAATCGAAGAAGTATTTAAAGAAGATTAAGAGGAAATGTAGGTAGAAAATAACTCCAAAAGGGTCGGAAACTGATGGTTTAGAATTATTTCGATGGTACATTGGTAGTTACAGTTTCTTTACAAAAAGAAAACCAAAACAAAAAAAAAAATTGGTAGTTACAGTCAATTTTTATTCCTTAGAATAGTTAAGCTAAAAAAGGTATAGTATGATTGAATTTGTCATTTGGAATCTGGGTTTTGTACAAAACCGAATTTCGATACCTAGCTTATCCTTGGATCATCATGGATATTTTTTCTGCTCGAGCATTGGTCGAGTATTTTTTATCTAACACCAACACAAATTATTAAAACATATGAATGACAATTGTTCAATTCGGTTAATTTGGACAAATTTCAAGATATTTGTAAATATTATCAAATACTCCCTGCACCACTCCCTGGTGACCCTACTAAAAAATAGCTTTTACATCGGAAGATAGCTTTTGAACTTATTCTATCCGTTTCTAAAAAATAGGCAGGTTTCCTTATTTGGAAATGTCTAAAATATATTTGGCTAGTTTCGATAAATGAAAAGTTAAATGTTATGAGTTTACTAATATACCCATGAAGGGACCACTTCTCTCTCTCTTAACATAAATGTTGCTTCTCTCTCGTATTTTCTCAAAAATCAAATGAATGAGACCAAGGACTAATTAGGAAAAAGTATGAAAAAGTGGCTACAATGATTAGCATAGTGTTTGTTGTTTAATTGGGTTGTAGATATTAATATGTTAGCAGAATTCAGTTTTTTTTGGGAAGTTAAATGTATTTTTTTAAAAATTGTCTCTTATATGTCTGTACTCACCACATAAAGTAGGCACAAGCCATACCGATGGCATAGATTACACCATGTACGTACCATTAATCTTTGCCAATAAGCTAACTTATGAGCAACCTTGTTAGCAAATCGGTCGGTATATACAAAAAAAAAAAAGAGAGATTGAAATTTAAAAACTAGGTTTTTAATATCTTGATACTCCTGGGAGGTTTGCAAATCTCCCATGAAAATCTTTCAATTGATTTGCTTCAATAGTCTTCTCAAGACGCTCTCGATAATGATTCAATTCTGTATTTTCTCCTGGCCAAAATTTCGGACATCTCGATAATAATTTGCAGAGAGAAGAGAATAGTAGTTTTTTCTCTTGGCCAAATTGAGATATTGTGATTGGTACATTCCCATAACTCTTACTCCTTGTTACTTATCGGGGCTCAACACTCTTTTTACAAAATTTGTCCTTTTATGTTAATATAAATAAGTAATAGTATAATTTATTTGCAAGTACCGTATGAAATTAGAAGCAGATAGAAGAGAATGATAGTACTATCACGAAAAGGTCGAATGTGTAATTGGAACCATTAAACATACACATCCAATTTTGTTATGTAGTCGACAATCAACAGACTAACATCATAAAGCGTAGACGGACTTAGGTGGGTTAAAAAAAAATCTTTCCCGAACCAAAATATTAAATAAGCTTACAGATTTTTGGGATTTTTTTTCTTTCGTAAGAGGACATGAGGAGTTGACCTGCGCTGGAGTTTTAGTGCTATCCCGCACGACCTTGCGGGAAGCTATCCCGCTCAAGCGGCTTCTTTACCTTTAGATCATGCTAAAACCCGTATCTAACAGCCTTGGGCCCTTTCCCCTTCAAAGTGGTGGGTCCTATCCGAAAGTGATGGGTCCTTTCCGATCAGGGATCTAACCGTTGATTTGATCATCCAACGGTAAAGAAGCCGCTTTTGCGGGAAGCCATCCCGCAAAGTCGTGTGGGATAGCATTTGTCTACCCCATATTAAGTCTGTCCTTGTCACATGGCATTTATAAATGTTAGTGACAAGTCTTTTTCCTTATAATCCTTGATTACTAGCTAGGTCGGCACGGTTCAACCTTAACAAATGGATGGTTAGTATATATTTAGAGTCCAAATTGAGGTTAGTATTGAGTAACCCTATAAGAAAGCTGACTAAATGTAAATAGATTAGCCTTTTTTTTTCTATATTTTTTTTTTAACCAAAACACTAAATGTAGACTAAAAAAAACTGTCCAAAATGAGTCCAAGGCTTTAAAGATGGGCCAAAAAGGGCAGTCTAGATCCATCTAAACCCTAAATCTAATAATGGTGAATTATTTTGGAAAACTGTGAGTCCATGTTTTTTTTAGTCTATATTTAGTGTTTTCGTAAAAAAAAAAAAAAAAAAAAAAAAAAAGCAAAAAAAAAGACCAATCCATCTGCATCGAGTCAGCTTTCTTCTAGGTTGCCATAAGAGTTACTAAATTCCATATGTCCAAGTAATTAACTACACAACATCAGTTTATTAGGAAATATTTCTTCAAGTGCTATTTTTGGCCAAACAATCAGTTAAATCATAAAACTACCACGGACACGAGGTTGATCATATCTACACGGGAAAATATGGTTTGGTCATTTTCAAGGTGGTCCCATGTCTATTTGGTCCTTTCAGAAATCACCTTTTCCATTTGGTCCATAATTATTAAAATATCTAAAGTACCCCTTCTCTCTCTTATTTTTCCTCTCACGTGAATGGTTTCTCTCTTGTTTATTTTCTCTACTAATTTCTCTCTCAATCTTACCTTAATATTTAAAAGTTTAAAAATTAAATATCTCTCAAAATATATGTCAGAAATTAATAAATTTTATATATTCTAAATCCTCGACGATAGCTTTCCAACGAGTACCATTATCGCTATGTTTCTGAGCTTTTAATTTTTTTTCAATATAATGGTAGTTCATTCCGAGAATGAAAAAAACACTTCATTTGAAAGATGAAGATGTTGATGTTTTTATATGTACTTCATTCCGTAAATGAAGTCTGCTTTTTTTAGGCTTTTTATATGGACTTCATTTCAAATGAAGTCTGTTTTTTTCATGTTTTTATATGGACTTCATTCCAGAAATGAAGTCTGTTTGTATATGTTTTATATGGACTTCATTTTTGGAATGAAGTCTATTTTTTTCAGGTTTTTATATAGAGAATCACAAATACTTGCGAGAGCCTTCCATGTACTAGAAAGGCGATCATCGCCCATCCCTTGCATAAAATCATAAAAAATGCTAGAAAGCTGTGCCATAGAAGATCCAGCTGGAGAATTTGAAGAAGGAATATCCACATCATCATTTTCCCCATCACCAGAACTCTCACCGGAATGAGGATTCGAAGGAGAAGGGAGGTGAAGTTTTCATTTCTTCAGAGGCGGAGCAACATACTTCTCCTTGCGAAGAGGATTTTTACCTCTACCTTTGGTCTTTGCAGCCTCATGATTTTCTTCTTCTCCAACAGCTACAACTCCAACCTTCGCACATAAATGAAGATAAGAAACAGAGGCAACAATATTGTTAAGAAAATATAAAGTGTTTCTTACTTCATCCATGATGGAGCGAAGAGAAGCTAAAGTGCTAGCATTCCCAGTCCGGTTGTAGCTCGATCTTAACTTTTCAATCTAAAAAAATTTCGCGAGAATCAAGGGATAAGGGAATAAGCAACAAATGAAAGATTACGAAGTACGCGAAGTTAGAAGACATACCTCTTTATTCTTCTCGGCCAATTAAATACCCAAGGTCGATAAGTAGCGTAAATTCGCAGAAGTACATTCGAGCCTGCGATATAAGGCCCCTTTATCACCAATGGAAAGACACACCATCTATCGTCTTTAGAGTGACGCGATGTTATTTTTACCGAATGCCAATCAATGTCTTGCATAAGGAGTTTATCGTCACAACATCATCCTTTCTTTTCAGACGGACACCCCAAATGAGTATTATCCTTTCGCATAGGAATGAATTCATAATTCTTGTAGAAACTCTCGATCGTGTATCTTTCAACAGTATCGCCAATTCCTTAAATTTTGGGTCTCTAACTTCTTCCGAGTAAAGAGACCCATTACCACTGCCACGATTGGCGAACTCAAGTATTGCGAATGAAATCCCCGCTTAGTTGATAAATAGCTCGCGAGAAGTTCGCATGAGCAAGAATTTCATAGAATAACGTCAGGGTTATAAAGAGGAATGGGAAGGCCTAGAGAATTTGACCAAGTGAAATTATGATTTGCCGATCATCACAATGATGATCAGTGAACAACTTGGCGTAAAAAGAATGGATTTAGGTTCCCGACCGGAATGGTGGTTAGAGTAAAACCTTTTCCTTGAAGATCTTTTTGAACTTCTTCAAAAGAAGTTTCGTATTTGCGACCGATGGGAGCCATTTTCAGTATCGGAATGAATGAAGAACTGAAGATCAAAAGAAAGAAGAAGAAGAAGATTTACAGTAGCAGAAACGGAAATTACAGAGGGGAATTGAAAAAAATTGCAGAGAGAAAGTAAAAAACAAGAAGAGGAGGGTGAGAAAACTATATATAGAGAAGAATTCTCTAGAACATAAACGCATTTAATGCAAGAAGGGACGTGAACGGTTGAGAAATAACGGTTGAAGGATACGTGTCAAGAAATGGGTGGAAGAAGAGACACGTGTAATAAATTCTGTGTAATAGTACTAATCATGTAAATGCGTAAAAAATGAACAAACATGCATTTTGAAAATTCTAATTCTCATGACGTCCTCTTCTTCGCAGAGAAGACATGAGAAGAGGCAAGATGTAGGATCAGAATATCGCAACACCAACGCCTTGGCGAAATCCATAAACGACACATTGCGAAGACATCGCGGGATGGAAGTAAAAACGACGTAACAGATGACGACAGCTAAAACATGAGAAAGATGTGAAGATATAGCGAGATTGAGGAGTGTCGCGAGATTTAACATGTGTACACTTGCGAGAATGTCGCAAGCTAGATCCAAAATAAAGGACAACTTAGTCTGTCATCCATTATGTAATGTCCTATATAAAGGGTCGAGTTGACTTTAGAGAGAGGGAGATCTTTTTTCAAGTGTTGAGCAAGTCATTAAGAGAGAGAAAGTTTAGAGTGGTTGTAATTATGTAGTTTATCTCCTTTTCATCTTGTAACATTTCTGGAGTTTGATCAATACAAATTATAATTGTTCATCTTAAAATGATTTGATTGTGTGGATTCTTGTGAGGGGTGTAGTGTGGGATTTCCTCCAACTACAAAAAATAAACATCGACATAGGCAACAAATTTCAAGTAGCTTCTTTATATAGGACCTACTAATCGGTCCCTCATCCATTTGTTAAGGTTGAACCGTGCCGACCTATCTAGTAATCAAGGATTAAAAGGAAAAAGACTTATCACTAACATTTATAAAAGCCATGTAACAAGGACGGACTTAATATATGGGGTTAACTGAAACTCCAGCGCAGGTCAACTCCTCATGTCCGCTTACTATAAAAAAAACGGTCCGCGAGTTATAACCCCAAAGGGGTCACTATCCATCCACAAAAAACCCATCAAAACAAAAGTAACACAAAAACCCCAACAAAACAAAAGTAATTCGCGGTTGATGAAACCAAAATTTGGTTTCATCATAAAATTTGATGAAACCCCAAAGAATTTGATGAAACCAAATTTTGGTTTCATCATAAAATTTGATGAAACCAATTTTGAAATTTGGGGTTTTTGTATCAATTTTTTAAAATTTGGAGTTATTTTATCAATTTTGTTTAAGATGGAGTTTTAATGGATCCCAACATTTGAGTGGGGTTTTTGTACCACAAGTTTGGTCACCTAGGGTTTTTATGACTAGTTTTGAAAAAAAATCCCAAAAATCTGTAAGCTTATTTAATATTTTGGTTCGGGAAAGACATTTTTTTTAACCCACCTAAATCTGTCTACGCTATATGATGTTAGACTACATAACAAAATTCGGTGTGTATGCTTAATGGTTCCAATTACGCATTCGACATTTTCGTGATAGTAATACCATTCTGTTGTCTCTGCTTCTAATTTCATACGATACATACAAATAAATTATACTATTACTTATTTATATTAACATAAAAGGACAAATTTTGTAAAAAGAGTGTTGAGCCCCGATAAGTAACAAGGAATAAGAGTTATGGGAATGTACCAATCACAATATCTCAATTTGGCTAGGAGAAAAAACTACTATTCTCTTCTCTTTACAAATCACTATCGAGATGTCCTAAAATTTGTCCAGGAGATAAAACAGAATCGAATCATTATCGAGAGCGATACTGAGAAGACTATTCTAAAGCAAATCAATTGAAAGATTTTCATGGGAGATTCGCAAACCTCCCCAGAGTAACAAGATATTAAAAACCTAGTTTTTAAATTTAGTTTTTTTTTTTTTTTTTATATACCGACCGATTTGTTAACAAGGTTGCTCATAAGTTAGCTTACTGGCAAAGATTAGTGGTACGTACATGGTGTAATCTATGCCATCGGTATGGCTTGTTCCTACTTTATGAGGTGAGTACAGACATATAAGAGACAATTTGTAAAAAAAATACATTTAACTTCCCAAAAAAAATGAATTCTGCTAACATATTAATATCTACAAACCAATTAAACAACAAACACTATGCTAATCATTGTAGCCACTTTTTCATACTTTTTCCTAATTATCCTTGGTCTCATTCATTTGATATTTGCGAAAATATGAGAGAAGCCGCCTTTTATGTTAAGAGAGAGAGAAGTGGTCCCTTGATGGGTAGATTAGTAAACTCATAACATTTAACTTTTCATTTATCGAAACTAGCCAAATATATTTTAGACATTTCCAAATAAGGAAACCTCGCCTATTTTTTAGAAACGGATAGAATAAGTTCAAAAGCTATCTTCCGATGTAAGAACAGATATTCAGTTGTTTTAGTAGGGTCACCAAGGAGTGGTGCAGGGAGTATTTGATAATATTTACAAATATCTTGAAATTTGTCCAAATTAACCGAATTGAACAAACGCCATTCATATGTTTTAATAATTTGTGTTGGTGTTAGATAAAAACTACTCGACCAATGCTCGAAAGAAAAATATCCATGATGATCCAAGCATAAGCTAGGTATCGAAATTCGGTTTTGTGCAAAACCCGATTCCAAATGACAAATTCAATCATACTATACCTTTTTTAGCTTAACTATTCTAAGGAATAAAAATTGATTGTAACTACCAATGTTTTTTTTTTTTGTTTTGGTTTTCTAAGGAATAATTCTAAACCATCAGTTTCCGACCCTTTTGGAGTTATTTTCTACCTACATTTCCTCTTAATCTTCTTTAAATACTTCTTCGATTGTCACATTTTTCCTGCCAACATTAATAATTAATCAGTGCTAACAAAAAAAATCATGGTAAGAAGAGCTTAAATTTATATCCAGTTACAAGATAATCTTATGATCATTTAAAGTTCACAATTTTCTTAATCATATTACAAATTGATTCGTCTTCTTCTTCCGCATTTGTGAATTTACAGGGAACTTTAAACATTATTTTCGTTTTGGGGGTTGTTATTTCAACCCATTTACACGTCGTAGCTGCGCAAGGAGTTTTCGACGTTACGGATCCGAAATATGGAGCACTTGGTGATGGAAAAAAGGACGATACTCAGGTAAGTAATTCATCTTTTATTTTCTGATCGAAGAATTTATGATAATAATATAAATGGTTATTTGATTAACGACTTATATTTGATAATCCAGGCATTTACGAAAGCGTAATGATACATGCGCAACAACAAGGGGGATACCAAAATTGGTTGTTCCTAAAGGAAAGACATTTTACGTTGGACCAACTTCATTTATGGGTCCTTGCAAGGCCAAAAATGTCACCTTTGAGGTATGTAAAGAATGTTTAGTTGTGCATGGGACGAGGTCAATGCGCTAATTCTTCTTCTTCTTCTTATTTATTTTTTCTTTCTTTCGCCAAGCTTGGTGGAACAATTGTTGCACCCAAAATCCCTCAGCATGGGATACTGCCAAGGGTGGTTCAGGAACATGGATCGTATTCAATGGTGTGACTGGTCTCCTAGTAAATGGAGGTGGTGTTTTCGATGGACGTGGTCAGGGATGGTGGGAAAAGTCCTGCCATCAAAATAGACATCTAAACGCACCAGGATGCACCAAGACACAACCAGCTGTAAGTAATTCCATCGTTATATATATGAGACCGAATTTTTAGTTTTTTCCCTATAAAAGTTAATGCGCACTACACATCTCCTGGGATTGCAGGCGGTAAACTTCTGGGGGACAAACGGTGGTGCATTCAGAGACAACACGGTTCAAAACAGTCAGATGTTTCATGTAACTCTCTTAAAACTAGAGGGTTTTGAAGTCTATAATGTCAAGATCAACTCCCCTGAAGATAGTCCCAATACCGATGGTATTCACACGCAAGATGTCAAACAGGTCACCATTGCTGATAGCCAGTTTAGGGGAGGTACGTAAACATACATAGTTGTGGATTCTTAGGATGCATATAAAAATCTCACACATTTTTTGTTTTCCAAAGACTTATAAACAACTTTTATCAGGTGACGACTGTGTCTCAATTGGAGATCGAAGTTCATTTGTCTATGTCCGCAACTGTCACTGCGGACCTGGACACGGACACTAAGGTTAGTATTGAGTATCCAAAAGAAAATCTAACTATTATACATAGTTAAGAAATTATGAAAATGAAATAAATAATGAGATATATGTACGGTACGTCGCCATACATATGCAGTATTGGAAGCTTAGGTAAGGGTGGAAAAAATGCGGACGTAGAGGAGATCCATGTTGAGAGAGTTGAATTTGTCGGGACCATGTTCGGTGCTAGAATCAAGACTTACAAGGTATCGTCGAGGGAATTCATTTTTCTCAATATTTCTTTGTTGTGGCCTTTTTGATTAAAAATCTGACTTGTATATATAACTACTCTTGGTTGTTTAGGGTGGAAAAGGCTATTGCCGAAAGATTTCATATAAGAACAACAATTTCACTAATGTGATGAATCCAATATTCATCGATCAATTCTACCTTGATGTTGGAGTGAGTGATACACCTAATGCGGTATGTAAAAATCCGAACAAACATACACTTCTAGCTATTTCCTTGTAAAATTACATTTACTCTTGTGGAAATTAATGATATCGCGATTTTTATTTTTTCAGGTGAGCGCTGTGAGTATCAGCGACGTAACTTTTGAAGGTTTAACAGGAACAACCGACGTAAAAGTACCAGCAGCTATCACTTTGAAATGTAGTGAAGCAGTTCCTTGCACCGGTATTAAAATGAATAACATCAACTTAACACCCGCAGTACCTGGGACGAAGCTTACCACTAATTGTTCTAATGCCAAAGGAGCCATTCTCGGAAAAGTTGAACCAGCCGTAACTACTCTGATTAGTTCAGCATAAGGATATTGTGCAGCTCAATGCGTGCATTAAATAATTTGGCTAAGAGTGTCAACAAATTAAATAATTTGGTCCAACCTTCCCAGTCTTGGTATAATTAATCATTGATCGTATTTGGTTATGAGAAATTAAGTTTGTTTTTTCCTGTAATCTTCTTCGAACTCAATCAATTTTTACAAACGTAAATATATCTTCTATTTTTTTTTTAAATTTCTTCTTCTAATATTATAAATCTTGAAGTTTATAATGGCGTATTTTAGCCATCTATGTCATGCAAAGTCTACTTGTGCATCACCATATTTCTATATCTATATCTTTATCCGAGTTTAATCGCATCACCTTTCAGTTCAACCGAAATGGCAAGTTCAACACGAATGATCCATTCAAATTCGATTCAAGCTCAATACTCATAATATTCAAGATAGGATGCTATCGTCCCTACTCTCGTATAAAGAGTTATTTTGTAAAAGGGTCGGATATTTATGGTGAAATTAGGGTCCGAGTCGTGAAACATGTCGTTGATGCTTTAGGGTCGTAGACTAACCATGGACCGTTAACTAACTGTTAGCTGACCTTTCTTATTTTACTAAACCCCTTGACCATTAGTTGACTACGGTTGACCGTTTGAATATTATTAAAATCTCACCCTTCTCCGTCTTCTTCCATTTTTGTTTGTAAATTCTGTTCTCTTCCGTTCTTATTGCTGAAGCCGGTGCTAAGTCTCCATTCCCCTGGGTTCACAGAACTGGTATTCATATTGGGTATTGGACTTAAAAATTCTCAAATATGGATAGTTGATTGGCTCAACATTGAAAAGGAATTCTCGACTAGAAATCTCTACTAAGTTATAAAAGAGTCTCATTTGTCTGGGTATTTCTATGCGTTCTGTGGACTCCCAAGCATCTACCTCGCCATTAAAGATAGATATCAATTACCAAAAAAGTGAAATTCGTTTGTTCCGTAGGAGAACTACTTTGATGGTTAAGTGATAATAATGTTAATCTATGTGGACAACATTTTCTGTTTCAGATGGATACTAATGGTGGTTATAGAAGGATTACACATAGTGCTTTCCTTTTACGTGCCTAGGTTCCGTTACATTTGTACATCGTTGGGGATGTTAGAGAAAATCGATTGTCAAAGATTTTGAATGTGTTGCTAGGTGTTCGACGAAATGTGTATAAGAAGTTGAGTTAACGGGATTATAAATGTAGTTGCAGGAAATCCCACACTACACCCCTCACAAGAATTCACACAATCAAGTCATTTTAAGATGAATAATCATAATCTTTATTGATTAATTTCATAAACGTTACAAGATGAAAAGGAAATAAACTAAAGAGTTAACAACCACTCTGAACTTTCTCTCTGCTAATGACTTGCTCAACACTCGAAAAAGATATCCCTTCTCTTAAGCCTGTTCGGCTCTTTATATAGGGCATTACATAGTGGATGACATCTAAGCTGTCCTTTATTTTCGGATCTGACTTGCGACATTCTCGCAAGTGTACAGATACTAAATCTCGCTAGGTCTTCACATCTTTCTCGTGTTCAGGCTGTCGTCATCCGTTGCGTCATTTTTATTACCAATATGTGATATCTTCGCAGTGCGTCGTTCATGGATTTCGCAAGGGTATTGGTGTTGCGATATTCTGATCCTACATCTTGCCTCTTCTCATGTCTTCTCTGCGAAGGAGAGAATGTCATGAGAACTAGTCCTTTCAAAATGCCGCAATTGCTCATTTTATCATATTTTTCTGTATTGATATGATTCTGTACTTTTATGCAGAATTTATTACACGTATCTCTTCTTCCATCCATTTCTTGACACGTCTTTTTCAAACACTATTTCTCAACCGTTTATGTCTACTCTTCGCATTAAATGTGTTTGCCTTTTCGAGAAACCTTCTCTCTATGTATATTTTTCTTACTCTTCTCTTCTTCTTTTTTACTTTCCTTCTTGTTTTCTCTACAACTTTTCTTCAACATCTCTCCGTAACTTCCGTTTCTGTTACTGTAAATCTTCTTCTTTTCACTTCTTTTGATCTTCAGTTTCTCTTCATTACCATACTTTGAAAATGCCTCCAGTTGGTCGTAAATATGAAACTTCTCTGGACAAAGTTCAGAAAGATTTTGAAGAGAAAGGTTTCATATTAACCACCATTCCCAATTAGGAATATAAATCCATTCTTTCTGCCAAACTGTTTTCTGATCATCATTGTGATGATCAGGAAATCATAATTTCGCTAGGTCAGATTCTTGTTGGCCTTCCCATTCCTCTCTATGAACCTGATCTTCCCTTATTTTATGAAATTCTTGCTCATGCGAAATTCTCGCGAGCCATATACCAACTGAGCGGGGATTGTATCTGCTTAATGCTTGAGTTCGCCAACCGTGGTGCTGGTAAAGGGTCTCTTTATCCCAAAGAAGTTAGGGATCATAAATTTGAGGACTTAGAGATATTCGCTGAAAAATATACAGTAGAGAGCTTCTTTGAAAACTATGAAGTAATAAACATGAAGAATGATAGAACTCGCTGGGGTGCTCGCTTGAAGAGGAAAGAAAATATTGCCAACGATAAAATACTTATGCAAGACATCGACTGGCATTCGGGCAAGAACAATATTCCTCTTCACTCTAAAGACAACAGGTGGTGCGTCTTTCCGCTAGTTTTGAAAGGACCTTATATTTCGGGTTCACATGTGCTCCTACAAATCTCGCCAATTATCAACCTTGGGTTTTTAACCGCCTTTGAAAAAGCAAAAGAGGTATACTTCCTAAATTTCGCTCGCTTTATAATCTTCACTCCTTTTTATACCTATTAATCTTGCAAACTTTTCGGGATTATCAAGTTGAGAAAAAGCTACAAAAGGACTGCTAAGTCAAGTACCCTAGCGACGCTCTGTTCGATCACAGATGAAGTAAGAAATACTTTTATTTATTATTTTTAACAATAGTGTTGCCTCTGTTTCTTATCTTCATTCGTGTGGGAAGGTTGGTGTTGAAGTTGTTGAAGAAGAAGAAAGTTCTAAAGTTGCGAAGACTAAAGGCAAGGGTAAAGGTCCTCTTCTCAATGAGAAGTCCACTGCCCCACCTTCAAAGAAACAAAAGATTCATTCTCCCTCCCCTTCAAATCTTCAATCCAGCGAAAGCTCTGATGATGAAGATAATGATGATGTTGATACTTCTCTCGCAAAGGAGAATTTTCGAACTGAATCTTCTATGACACAATTGTCCAGCATCTTCTCTGACTCCAGGCAAGGGATTGGATATGATCGTCTCTCTAGTACGTGCAAAGCTCTCGCGAGTATTTGCGATGCTCATTTACTAGAGGGTGATGATTCTCTTCATGGGGTCTCCAGATCAGTGACTCCCAGCTTTCTAAATTCGCTTGGTGTCTTGGTATGTCTTTGTTCCCCTATTTCTTTATAATTTTGATTTTAAGTTATATCTTGATAATTTATTCAATTTACTTTATAGTCCGGGAGAGCTTCCTTCGCTGTTGCCTCAGATCTTGAGAAAAGACGCAGTATTCTCGAAAAGAAGAATCTTCAACTTCGCAAGAGAAATGAAGAACTGGAAGCTGAAGCTGCTACTCTTCGCAAGAAGACTAAGCAATTAGAAGCTGATTCTTCCACTCAGAAGAATAAGATATCTAGCCTTCAAAGTGCCAATCAACAAATTTATGGTATGAGACTTTTCTCTTTTCCATTATTTTGTTCTCTCATTATCTTCCCTCATCTGACTTACCATTTTCGCAGACGTCTATAACCTTTCTGATGAAGCCATTCTTCTTCACTCATTCCCTGACCCTATGGATAACAATGCCCTTTTTGATCACCTCAACAATTCTTTGAATAGTTTTTCAAATGACAAGATTAAATCTCTTCCTCTAAATGAACTTCAATCCAAATTTCGCCTCTTAGAAATTGATCATAAATCCAGCTTGGGCTTAGCCAACCAATTTAAGCGTCTATATCTTAGTTCTAAAGAGAAAATTAATACTTTAAGAAAGAAAATCAGTGATCTCATAGATGACAAAGATCGCATTGCTAAACAAGGTGCTCAAGCATTAACGAAATTCCAAAAGACTCTTCTTGAGGTTCAAATTGAACGGGATGAATCTATCCGCAAAAATGCTATACTTAGCGAAAGAGAGAATCAAATTCGCTCCCTTCTTCTCATAAACAATGACGATGAATTCGCTTGGGCTGCGAAAGTTCTAGATGACGCCAGAAATAATTTAGGCGTTAACATTAGTCTTCAAGCTGAGCATACGGCCTTGGTTAGGGATATGATTTCTGACAGAGAAGGTTGTTTATTGTTCTTCTTTATTTACTTGTTTGTCTTTCATGAAATTATCGTTAAGTTGCTAACTCATTGTCACATGTTCGAGAGTCAAGAAATATTTTTTAAAATAATTGAAGAACTTGAGTCTGAGAAGGAGCAGCTCGCAAAGAACCTTTCTTCTCGGTATGATAAATATTCTAGATTGAAGAGGCAATTACAGATTACTGTTGCGAATTTCAAGAATGATGCTACTCTTTTTCGCAATCAGACTATTAAGATGGTCTGCGACGACAATAGTATCCCCCATTCCACATATCCTTGCCTTCTTGAAGAAATCCCCAAGAATGTGCCTTCTCTCGATATCTCCGACGTGATGCTAGTGAAGAAGAGGAATCGATGGAGATGAAGAAGTAGAAGGATCGATGAAACTGATGAAGAAGAAGAATCAAATGAGAAATAGTTCCATTTTCTTCCTTCTTATTTTGTAACATCTGTACATTCATTCTTTTAATCTTCTATTTTTGTAATCTTTTGCTGCGAATTTCTTGGATCTTCCAATACAAACTCTACTTTTGTTGTTCCTTTCTTCACATGTTAAAAGAGCAATTCTTTTTTACAATATAATTAATCAATATATTATAAACCTTTCATTTTATGAGTGCGTAAATATATCATATGAAGACAAATAACATGTTTTTTGTTCTATACATTCCCATACTTGCCTCTGTTATTTGCATTCAGATGAAAGATTGAGCAAGTTACTTTAGAATCAATGATATGTATTCATGCCTCAATCTCTCAGCTGTTGCTGCTGAATTTTCGCAAGTAAATATTTCTTGGTTTCTTCCAAGATTTCATTTTTTGTTTTTCTCTTATGTGGTCTTATTTTTCCTTCCTAGTTAAAGGACTTATTGCGCCACCTCTTGTCATTGCGACAAAATCGCAGGACGTCTTTGCATTTGCATGCAAAAACCCATTGATCTTGCCTTAACTCTTTCTTTGAAATTTTTGTTGCGACAATATGACAGGCCTAAACATTCTTGCGAAAATAAAGCCCCATGACATTGCCGTCTTGCGACGAAATCGCAGGATGTCCTTACACTTTCATGTACTGACCCATTGATCTCGTCTTATCTTTTTCTTTTGTATTATTGCCTCTTCAGGATTGTCGCACAAATATGACAAGCCTAAATTTTCTTGCGAAAATAAAGCCTCATGACATTTGCGTCTTAAGACACTTATCAGCTCCCTAATGGAGGGTGCCGCCCTTATCTCCCCCCTGGTTGCCCCTTCAAGGAGGTGTACTTCTGCCATACAAGGCTAGCTCCTCCCATCCGATATTAAAAACAACCAGTTGTTTTCGCAGCCTCATATCCCTTTTGCCTATAGGGCTTATGGTTACGAGACTGCACCCTAAGTGGAGTTTTCTTGGGTAGAGTGCAGCATAAGCCAAGACTTGCCAAGAATGGCCGAGACACTTCAAATGCCCCCGGCACTCTTGGCTCAACCGTGTACCTCGGCGCCTTGATCAAATGTTGACTCCTTAGAAGAGACCCTCAGTCGTCCAACCTAAGTCATAAGCTTAGGTTGAAAATCCGAGGTACCTCTCCTGGATGGGCTTTATTGACCCCAAATCTCCATGACTCAGGTTCCAGGGACGGTGTAACCTTTTCCTTGAGCCATGTAAACAGGTACCCCCTTATATGACGTACTTTAGGTCTTACATTTGCCTCTTGCGAAATTTTGATTTTGCGAACTAGGGTGTACGCCATAGTAGGTTCGCATCTGTCTGATTATTTTGTCAATTCTTCTTCATATAAGCTCTTTTGTAATTTAGCAATCTCATCTTTGTACTTCATAAAAAATATTTTCTTCTTCTGCATATCAGCTCTTTACAATTTCACAATCTCATCTTTGCAACTCTTTTGCCAATACATTTTTTTTTATTAAATCAACCATACGTCTTCCCTTCTTCTCAGTCATAGAATCAACAAATACATTCACTCTTTAAGTCTCTTACTTATGCTCCTCTCTGCCTCTGCATTTTTGAATTTTTCTATCATTTTCTTGTCTATTGCGAAGCCTTCATCACTTCTTATCTTCATCATATATTGGTTTCGCAGCGTTTCTTCTTGTCTCTGTTCTATTACATCTACCATCAATCTTTTACTTTTTTGTTTTATTTGATGTTGTGTTTCCAATTCTTCTTCTTCGCAGCTCTTTCTTCGCAAGATTCTATATCAATTTCATAACACTTCTTTCCTTCAATCCAATCTCCTTTTATGATGCCAATACCAGTGGGATGAGGGAACTTGATACATTGATGGAAAGTCGATGCCACACTTAAAATCTCATGTAACCAAGGTCGTCCAATCAATGCGTTGTATGGTGATTCCACATCAACTACACAGAATAAAATTTCAGAGGACAATCCTTTCAGTGCAATTCGCATATGAGCTTCTCCTTTAGGCTTATTTGCAGTACCATTAAAACCATAGATTTTGTAAGTTGAAGGTATTAGATCTTCATCTTTCCCTCCCATAGTTTTATAAGTATGATAAAAAGAATATTCACGTAACTTCCAAAAAATGTCGATCAAAATTTTGTTGATTGCCCATGAATTCTCGCTTCATCATCTTCATCCTCGCTAGGTTTTGGGTTAATCTCCAATCTTACCACTAATGGGTTTTCGTGCATTTCTCCACCCCCTGTACTTTCTTCAACGGTAAAAGAGATAGTCTGCTTTTTTGCCATTCTTCCAAAGGGCTATGTCTTCGCAATGTTCATTACTTCTCTATTATCGATATCTCTTGCGAAAACCCTACTGAGAGTGTTATCATGAAAATCTTCAATTGTCTTGTACGAATGTACGATAGAGTTACAAATCAGATTCTTTGCCTTTGCTCCAACTTCTATTACAAATGTCTCTCCTCCTTTCATTGTATTTACTCTGCGAATTTCTAGCGGCGGTGGTAATGGTTGAGACTGGGATTGGTTTTTTAGAAAATGATTTAGTTTCCCTTAGTCTATCATTCTGAGGATGATTCTTTTTATATTTCTGCAATCATTTGTTGAGTGTCCATGAAAATGGTGATAAGAACAAAATTCATGACTTATGTCGCTCGGAGGTGGTTCACTTCCCATGTTTCATGGTGCGGGTATGTTTTCCATCAAAATTATAGCTTCCCATATTTTCTCCACACTAGCATTCAATGGTGGCATCTTGATTTCTTCCCATATTATCCTGTGATTTCGCTGTCCTCTGTGATAGTTTTGCCTCTGACCTCCATAAGTTTCTTTTGGCTGATCAAGTCTTTAAATTTTGTTATTTCCACCACGGCTATAGAAGTTTCTTTCTCTCTCGAATTCTTCTTGATCACGACTTCCCATAGCTACTAGTTTCTGCTGGCTATCTCCCATTGTCCTTTCTTGTTGTCCTTGCGAAGTGCTCGCCACTGTACTTATCAACTTAGGTAACAAGCTTGCATTCGCTGCTTTTGAAATTGTGTTCGCAACTGGGTATGATTCCATCTCATTTTGTTTTTCCTCCAGAGCAATATACTCCTCCTGAAGTTCTCACAACTCAATCATTATGATTGTATTCTTGATTCTAAAAATTTGAATGTATAACAGATTGGTTGCGAACATAGCGTTAATGAATGATAGAATGAGATATCTCTCATCCACACGACCAGCCATATCACTACACATTTTCTTCCACCTCACGGTTAGATGTTTTAAGCTTTCGCCAACCCTTTGTTTTAACTCAAATACATCTTCAATGCCAGGTCGCGAGGAGTTGTTACTTATATACGCCCCTAAAAATATAGCCTGCAAATGGTTGAAAGATGTTATGGTATTCTTTGGTAAACCTTCAAACCATTTCAACGCCTCTCCTACTAAATTTGATGCAAAATATTTGCATAATATAGCATCATGGTTCTTCCGTTGTAGCATACATCTCACATAAGCTTTGATGTGTTGTACTGCACAAGTTGTTCCATCAAAAATGCTGGTTAACGCAGGTAAATTGCACTTTGGGGGTATTCCTCCTAATTTACTTCTTGTGTGAATGGAGTTTTCGCAGCTTCTTTTATGGCTTCATCCAGTTGTCTCTTACCTCATTCTCTTTTATTATTTAACATTCCTCTCATTTCCGCTAACTCTCTCAAAATTTGTTCATTTATACCAGAATTTAGATCCATTGGTCTTTTTAACTCTGCCTCTCTTCTTCTGCGTTCATATTTGTTTTGACTTTCTTGTTCATCATTTCTTCTCGTCTTTCTCTGCGATCCTCTCTTTCATTTCTTTCTTGAATTCGCACACCGTTATATCTTTCATTTTCTCTTATTTGCCACCTTTTAGCTCTCCTTTGTATCCTATCATATTCTTCATTGATATTATCATTGTTGCGATTTTGTTCACGACTTCTTTCTCGATTATCATGATTGTTCTGGCGAATTGCCTCTTGTAGCTAGTGTTCTTCCACTTCTGCTCTCAGTCTTTCCCTCTCGCAAGCTAGTCGTGCTTGTTCAGAGTAATGTCTTTCAATTTCATCTTTACTTTCTTGTTATTTTCTCTGTGCTTCTCTCCCATGCAATATTATCCTTCCTTCTTCCTGATTTTCTTCGCCATCTTGATTATTTCGCCCCTGACGTTGTCTATTTCCCTGATTTCTATCATTTTGCCCGTTTTGAAGAGTTTCAGCACGTTGGATATAACGATCTTCCATTATTTATCTTCTTTCGCGACGTTGTTCGCCTGGATTTTGTTCTTCCTCTCGAGTTTCTTCATTAGAATTTTATACAGGTAAATTTCGTCTTATTTCTTCTCTAACTGATCTTGAACTTGACCTTGTAGTGCTTCTTGACCTTTTATTTTGTAATCTCAAGTTTTCCATCCTCAATTCATGATTTTGCCTTGTCAGGTTTGCACGTTCTTCTGCTTCTAATCGCCTTTCTTCATGTATTGTTTGCCTCAATGCTTCTAACGCTGCAATCTCTTCATTTCCATGAATTGTTCCTCCAATTACTTCTTGGTCTCTCTCCTCTTGTCCATTGCCTCCTAATTGCTGCTCTTCTCCCATTTCATCAACAAAATCTGATCGCCAAGTATGTACACACTCACTCACATAATCCATAATTCTATTTTGTATTGGTGTACGTTGAATTGGCGGTTGAACTCGATTTTCTCCATTTTTCCTTGTGCTCATTCTTGAAGATTCCTCCATTTCATCTCTACCTTCTCCAACAAGTCTCCTACTCCTCCAAACAGTTATTGGTTGTTTTGATGCACGTCTTCTTCTAGCCATTTTTCAATCTTGTTGAATTGTTGAAAATTATATGAAATTCTTTATCTACTATTCCAAATTCTTTCCAATCACAATATCAATCTCCAGTCCCTGTTTGTAGCGCCATATGTAGTTGCAGGAAATCCCACACCACACCCATCACAAGAATTCACACAATCAAGTCATTTTAAGATGAACAATCATAATCTTCATTGATTAATTTCATAAACGTTACAAGATGAAAAGGAAATAAACTAAAGAATTAACAACCACTCAACTTTCTCTCTCTAATGACTTGCTTAACACTCGAAAAAGATCTCCCTTCTCTTAAGCCTTGTTCGGCTCTTTATATAGGGCATTACATAGTGGATGACAAACTAAGCCGTCCTTTATTTTCGATCCGACTTGCGACATTCTCGCAAGTGTACAAATAAAAAATCTCGCAACACTCCTAAATCTCGCTAGGTCTTCACATCTTTCTCGTGTTCAGGCTGTCGTCATCCGTTGTGTCATTTTTATTACCAATCTGCGATATCTTCGCAGTGCGTTGTTCATGGATTTCGCAAGGGTATTGGTGTTGCGATATTCTGATCCTACAATAAACTTAAAAGGGAATATAACATCATTTAATTGTTTCATAAGGGCATTTTAGTAAACTAGTCAGACGGTCAAAGTCAGTCTACGACCCTAATGCATCAATGACATGTTTCACGACCCAGACTCTAATTTCACCATAAACATACGACCCTTTTACAAAATAACTCTTATATAAAGAGTTAAAAGAAAGAAAAAAGTATGTGTATGCCAATGCGAAATTCATTATCTAGACTTCTTGCAAAATTAATTTGACCAACTTTGATTGTCAGAGTAACTTTTCAGATGAAACTCACTACAAAGTAATGGTATATGACTCGTGAGTCAGATGACTTACTAATCCGTGTTTAAATCACTATCAGTGCACCAAAAGTATATATTTACTTTTTTTTTTTCTCGATATGCACCAAACGTATTTCAATCCTTGGCATTAAATGTTAATGTTCAGGCAGCAATGGTGGATTAGAGCAAAATATGGAAGGCGAAACCAATTATTTTTTACATATTAACGGGCTCCCAAAATATATTATAATATATTTTCATATGATTCCGATAAACTTTGTTTTTACCTGTTGTTTGTTTCTCCACTATGAATTTTTGGCCTCATCTTATCTTGAAATATCTTAATCTTTGAACTTGGACCCATGTAGCATTTGGTTATGTTAATAGGGATGTCAATGAATACCCATTACTCGGAATCGGACCCGGTAGATTTGGGTCCGCTTTTGAGTCCGAAAGTTGGACCCATTAACAACTTAGGACCCGGCGGGTAATAACCCGATTGGACCCGATCTAAACGGGTAATACCCGATGTGTACTCATGTATCGGCAACCGTTATTCACTCTTTTATCCATGTTTTTATGAAAATTACAAGTATTTTACTTGTTTTGGCTTGATTTTTTTTTTAATTTTTTTTTATTACATTTAATCTTTATTTAGTACATTCATAAAGAAATAATAATAATTTTGTATAAAAATAATTTTTAGATCCGAGCTAAAAAGAAAAACATATTAAGTTTTTGAGATTTTTTTTTATAGTTTTCTTAATACCCAATGGGTATCCGGAACCGACGGGTACCCGGGATTCTAAACCGGTCCGGTTCTGGGTCCATAAATTTAGGATTCAGACCCGAACCCGGCCTATATAAGTAGGGTCCGAGTCCGGGTCTAGTGATACCCGGGAGGACCGGCGGAACCCAACCTCGAAGATAAATTTGTCAACATTGCTAAATTAAAGATACGAGGATTTTTAGAACCAAGACCTCTTAACCTCTTAGGGTAACAGAACAAGGTCCAATATTTATAAAATCCACCTTTGAATTATGATTGTTTCACCAGTCTTGCAGCTGAATTTGATTCAAGAAGCCAATTGTAGGCTGAGACATAAGAAAATAATTAATATGAAAGTTTGTTATATATGTTTGTATTTTAGTTGATCTCCCGTGTGATTGATAATTTTTCCTTGCTAGCCTTGTAATTGGATTTCACCTTGTCAATAATACTTTTAAAACATTGCGACTTATTGCTGCCGGTGAATATATTGAATCTTAATTATTTTTCACCTAGTGACATCAGCTGCATTTAAAGCATACACAAAATGTTCTCACAAGCTGTTGAAGATAGATTAGATATAAAATACTCACTAGTCTTTCAATAATTAATTATCTTCCCAGAAAGTATACTGTATTTTTGAACCACAACCATTAAATTCTGAACATAGTTACCTTTAACCATACTGAATAATAGACAGTCACCGGAGAAAAACAAATGGGTAATAGCTGGGTTGTGCATTACTAGTTTCACAGTTTGAATAAGTCCTTCGGATTCCTCTTGATTTATGTGATTAAGGTTTAGGAGAAATGAGTTTTGATTTCTGCAAACTTCCGTCTGATTTCCCACATCTAGATTTAGGGAAAAAAGAGAAAAAAGAAAAAGAAAAAAAGACCGAGGAGGAGAACTCGATGAGAGATAAGAAAATAGGAGAGAAATAGGAGATAGCATGGTTCCAAAAGGCATTAAGCCCCCAATCACTGTTATAAAAAAAGATGGTGTTTGACTCTTAGATTTGAGAGTCATTAGATGGTCAGGATTTGCCGAAAAGGGTCATCCCGCGCTTAATCGTCTCGATTTCTTTTGACTTGGACGGCTGGGAATGATGGGGGCCGCACTTATTAAAGCCTATTACCACGTCTTTATTCTCTTTAGTTAAACTCAACTGAAAACAACTCTTTCACCTCCCTCGAAAAATTTCGAGCATAAATTTTAAGTTTCATGAATGTCGCGGCACCAAACAGAAATCGTTGATAAATTTGAGTATACATACGAAATAGGGTTTTCACGGTTTTTTTTCTTTTCTTTTTCCTTCTCCTGAATGTTTTTGAGTAAATTTGAGTAAACCGTCAAACGAAAGCTAACTCGATTTCCTTTCTTGATTCAAGTAAACATACAAAATAGGGTTTTCACGGTTTTTTTTTTCTTTTCTTTTTCCTTCTCCTGAATGTTTTTCAAGTTTATACGTTATTTATTATTGAAGATCGAGAAATTGGATTCAACAGAGGAGTCAGGATTGTCGAATCCGAATCTGGATGTATTTAATGAGGTAAGCATTGAATTAGGTCTGCTTAATTACTATAGTTAACATTTTTTTTTTTGTTGGTTTCTATCATCGCCAAGGACAGATTTTGGTGATTGATTTTGTAATTGAGTTCGTAATTTGAAATCTAGGGTTTCATATAATGAAGGTATTTTTATTTTCGTTTTTCTCTCGATTTAGTTTGCCATGAGAAAGAAAAGGGTCTCTGGAGAAAACTATGTTTGCCCCGAAACCAAATCAAGGGTTTTGTTGATCCTTAAACAAAATATGATGCTCATATCCTCACGTTAATTGGTCAGTGAATGAATGATTAATAAATGGGTTTGGTTTAGAAAGATTGTTGCAGAATGGAGAGACGATGTGTTTGTCATTAAATGGGTTAAGTTCTAAATCAAGTAGAAGAGATGGTTTGCAATGGGTGCTGTGAAATGATGCTGTCAAGGATGAAGTCAGATGAAGTAAAGGGTGATTATCGTAACTAAATGAATGTTTGACGTCTTTGAATGAATAGGTTGTTGCCGGAATTGAGAAATCGTAGGGAAGGATATCCCTTTTACGACCAAAGCCTGCAACTCAACTACTTGAAAAATTGAATTGACAGGAAAGGATGCAATGATCCCAACAGAATGTCGCAGATG
This sequence comes from Papaver armeniacum, assembly GCA_023531295.1. Classification (NCBI taxonomy): domain Eukaryota; kingdom Viridiplantae; phylum Streptophyta; class Magnoliopsida; order Ranunculales; family Papaveraceae; genus Papaver; species Papaver armeniacum. The sequence continues at coordinate 16,256 of JAJJWW010003813.1, read as the reverse complement.
AAACGTAGCAACAAAACTAGAATAAAGCATCAATAGTAAAGACATAATGCGGGTGTTGTATGAGCTATTAAGTGAAAAGTTGGGAGTCAGATTTTGTTTTCCAAAAAAGGAAGTGCATATTAACCGCGACCGTGAGTGTCCTAAAACATGGATAAAAAAGACACTATGCTTTAAGTTGTTCGTCTTATTCTTTATGCTTATTTTTAGTTACTTTCTTGAGTGGTCATTAAATCTTTATATCCAAGTTGTTCTTCTTTTGGTTCTTGATGCAGGTGATATGATAAGGAAGCGCAATGACTGATGAATTGGATCTTGCCTCCAAAGAAGAATAACTAATTTTGCTCCTATTCCCGTGCCTCGCTTGGTAGGTGTACCAAAAGGTGGGAACTCCACAAACCCAGATATGAACAACCATTTGCAAAGTTCCAATGGGGAGGGGACAAGTGAAGGTATTATTTGAGCAAGCTTTACTATCCAAGCATAACCCGATTGTGTTATGCTAGGGTAGTTTTCATCCCGATAAATGTTTTGGTTGGATACTACGAAGAAGTGAGAATGGGTGAAGAAGGCACTTACATAAAGCATTGCATTGTTGTTCGTTGTTCATCATAAAAACGAAAAAGAAAATAAAGAAAGAAAGTAGGAAAAAAGACACTGAAAGGCAATGTAGTCTACGGGGTAGTACTATTTGGTCATTAAGTTGGATGCATTTGTTTTTGTAGCTCAGTTATTGGTGTTGGTGTTTACTTATGTCATGGGATGAGCAGAAAATTTTGAAGTTACTTTGTCAGTCGGTGTGTGCTTTTATTGGACTGATTCGTTGGCTTAGATATCCGTAATGTTTTTTTGCGTTTTATAGGTTTCAAGACTACCAGAAATTCTATGTCGACATAGCATGTAAAGATGTGCCCATTGCATCATGAATCGGGATTGTAGTAGTAAGTTGATAATCCTTGCCGATAATCATAACTAAATAATAACTTATAACGTGATTCGAATTCTTGCAGGGACATCTAATCGGGAACTGTGAATAAATATCTAATGAAATTGAGCCAAAACTGACTATTGAAGTTTATATATTAGTAATGCAGATACTTATCTCAAATTATGCTAGGATGCACTCATGTGAAATATTGAACCATAGCTTCAATTTATTTATTTTTATTTAACAAGAGTTGGTGGTACAGGTCTAATACATCATAGTTGGAACTTCCACAATCAAAGAGAATACACTTGAGTATGTCTTCTGCAGCTCCACCAAAAGGAGAATCACGTGTACAATGAGCTGCAGAAGGCTGCATTGTTTATCCTTATCTTCTGGCAAATATTATAGTTCTCTGTTTTGTGTGTCATAGGTGCACTTTGGGCATCATCGCATAACTCAACACGGTGAGTCCCCCTTTTTTGCATTCATGAGATATGTTTTGCTTCCATTTGAACACCTAGCACACCGTGGTTCTAACGACAGCCCTTTAGCTTGACACAAAATTACACGTTAAGTTGTGAACCTGGATGGATTTTCCTAGCTAAGGTCGATGTGACGCCATATGGCACATATTAAGTAGTCAAATGATGGGTGCCTTAAAAATATAGCTTTATACAATAGCACACAATTGCACAGAAGTGCAATTGTATGTCTGTATTAAGTTAGTATCATAGATCCTTCATCGATTCTCATGAATTTGAGTGACACAGCTTTGGTGCTTGGTGATCCCATGGATAATAAAGGCAATACAAGCTTTTGTGATTTTAATTGGAAACTCTTTAGTTTTCTCCGTCACTAGAGTTTAAGCCTAATTACTTCCATTGGTTGTTTGCTTAGAAATATTTGATTACTTCGAGGGGTTTATATAAAGTGAGTGATGTAATGGGATTCTAAAAAGGGTTCTGTTAGCTTACTAATTTTCCTTCTCTTATTAAAAAGGTACTGGGTTGCATATGTATTTTGAATCTATTTTTTTGGTTGTTTGAAGTTTGCTCATGCAGGCTATTCTGATTCATTTGTCCTGTATTGCATGATAGGTCTCGAAAAGGAATTGTTGTGCTAGCCGGGGTACGTAATCGCTAAAAATAGTTTGTTTCATTCACAGCTTTGTTCCGACAACTACAATAGATATTCCTATTTCCATGTGCAGTTTTCTTCACGACAGGTTAACAACTACTTTTGGTACACTATGTATTGTTGCTCATTCATACTTGGTCTGCTCTATCTTTTGGTTTGTAATGACACTTAGATGGAACACTTTGCTCTTCTGAGTATGTAAAGTCAACGTCCAGATGCCGTAGTCGGATACCAAATCGAACAATGTGGCCAAAATTTCCTTATTCAGTAGTTACCAAAAAATAATAATCGTTTTGTTGCAGCCATCTTTCGTGTACTTTCTATTTGTTAATTTCTCATTCTTTGTTGTACTTTGCTTATTAAACTTGAATTTTTCTCTTTAATACCATCAAATGGGTCGTGGATTAGAGTGATTTGGGTCGTGAATTCTGTTACAAGTACTTGGTCGTCCGTTGGATCGATGGTTTCCTGATAAAGTTGTGTCCGATTAATTATTTTCATCGTTTCATCATACAATAGTCTTCTCTATCTCTACGTTTTGTCTCTGTTTTTTTCATGGCTAAAAAACCAAATAAATTTCCAGGAAATCCAAGACCTGTAAAAGCATCAAAATTATCCAGGAGATTGAAGAACATGACAAATTGTTAAGGTAAACTTCGATAATTTTTTCAATGTTTCTACCGTTTATTTTGGTCAGAAATTGATGTCGAATTCTTGGGTTTTGACTGTAAATTGAAATTTGGGGTTTTTGATTGAAAGGATTTTAATTGAGATAACGAATTAGGCCGTCGATTCTAGGGTTTTGACTGTAAATTGAATTCAGCTTTCCCTTTCCCTGTTCTCTTTCGATTTTAACAGGTACACAAACGAGAACTCTTAACCAGGTATGAATTTGATTTCGTTTGGATTTTTAGTTATCTTTTTCGTTTTTAGTTATCTTATTCTTATTTCCAATCATAATTTCCGATGTTTCACTGTCTAAATTCAGTCTATTCATTCAATATATCTGAAACTAGGGTTCCATTATCTGATTTCAGTCTATGTATATTTCATATAAACAGAATGAGTTCGATGTTGAGGGGATGAAGATAGCAAAATAACAACCACAAATCAGTTGTTCTCGTTCGTTGTTGTGGTGAAATTGGGATTTGTTTGTTCGACTCGGATCAATTGTAGATTCAAATCACCAAAGTGCCATTAATCAATAGTAGAATGTGTTAATATTTATGATGGCAATCAACAACAATGACCAAATCGACAATCAAAGAAAGATGGTGATTGTTGGATCCTCGGTTTTACCGGGTTCGATTTGAGATAGAAATTTGATATGGTAGTGAACTGTTGATGAAGGTTCAAGAAGAAATTAGAGATTTTGGAGGGGTTTTACTTGAGTTTGTTACAAGAAACTGTTGCTTAATGCGAATAAAAGAATTGGGTATTTGTCTCATGCGAATGGTGTTTGTTGGTATGGTTTGGTTTAGGGTTTCAATCGAGAATAGAATGGAGTTGATATTCATGGTTTTTGTTGAAATATAAGAATTGGGTTTTGATGAGTTGGTGAACTGAAGAAAGGATTGGTTTCTGGGTTTTGTTGATTTAGATGAATGCCTAGGATTTTCGGTTCAAGCTTTTTGGTGGAAATGTTGTTGGGTGAATAATTACAGCTGCAGTTGATGTCTTGATTCTGGTGAATTATAACAGATACGTGTCATTGAGTGAAGGGTTATGCTTGCTTATGTTAAATTCAGTAATGGTTATTTGAATTGGAAGTGTTGTGGTTCTACTGAGGATTGTTGGACCTAAGCCGCAGCTTTGCTCTTCCTTGAAGAAAATGTAAGGACTCCAAAATGTGATTATGTTTTCGGAATTTGGACTTATGCACATTATATTGATAAGTAGGTTCCAGTTGGGACTGGAGGTCTAGATTGTGGTCTCAGCACTGCTTCAATCATTTCTTATTCATTTTAAAATCGAGGGATGAGTCCATTAACTATTTGATCATTCAAAGAGTACGATGATTCATTCCCTTCTCGTTTCATGAAAATTACAAGGTGGAGGAATTCAAAACAACCTCTCCTAACTAAATTGGGTTTGTGTTTATTCGCCTAATATTTTGCTACTTGAGAAGCGCCTGTGATTAGGTATATCAATATTAGCCCACTTTATGTAGGAAATAGCAGGGATTGACTATACTCCTGCTGTTTTCTTGGCTTTGGTGGTCCTGCATCACACATCAATTTGACATTCTCCTATAGGATATGTATAGCTTCCTTACCATGAAGACATGGATATTGATACCTCATTGGTGCAACCCTGTTTCATAATGATGTTGTAGTCAGAGTATGCAATGTAAATCATCAATACTTTTCAATAATGATGCATAAGACACAGATTGAAGTACAAGGTAGCCCGTCACTATTTATTTCTTATTGCGTATCTCATTTGGTCCTGAGGTTGGAAAGAGTCGCAGTTTGGTATAGATTTATGGTAGATTCGACTATGATAAGGTATGATTGGTGTGTTATCTTTGTTCCCCTGTTTGAACTTACAGATTCAGTGAGCATGGAATTGAAAGTCATTGAAGCAAGGGGTGATTCCATTGTCCTTTAACCAGCTAATGGGTCAATGGACGGTGAACTTTGTCCATCTTTTTGATCTTGGAGTAGTGGGGCTAGCACAATTTTGTTTTAGTGAATGTTAACCAATAGAGGTCAGTTATATGTATTCAACTTATCATAGAGCATTCAGCTTATCTTATTGATTATGGATTCAAACTGATCGTTTGCAGGTACGATGGTATGATGTGATGTAATGCCTTTAAACCTTGGTCTTTCTCTGTCAATATTTTTTTGTGTGTGTTTGTATGATAAACCCTAAACCCTAATCACGAATTTTTGGTTGTTTCTTTGTTTTTCACGGAATTCTGGATGTTTCTTTGTTTTTCAATATTAGGTCACTGGTGTGTGTTGCTTCATTGAAGATATGTCTCTTAAGGTATCAAACTTTTCTCTTTGCTTCTCTCGCTTTTTCACTTTTCAATTCTAAATTCTCCAGTATAGAGTGGTCAAGTAAGCCTGATTGGAGATGCATCTTTGGAGATGTAAAATTTAAATCATTGTGGATGTATTCTAAATTTTGATTATGAGTACAATTTTGATGAAAAATTGTCTTTATGTTTGTTTGTCTTAGATTGCAAATTCAAATTCCACTATGTCCAAATTCACTGTCGGCATTAGTATTCCAGCTATACTACTCACACTTTGGGTTTCTACTACGAAAACATAGCTTTGGGTTTCTACTATGAAGGAATCGTGTGCAAGGGTTTTTACTACGAAGGAATCGTGTGCAATTGTATAAGAAACCTTCGTCGGTCATTAAGTTTATTTAAATCTGTTTTTAAACATAAAATCTATTTTCGTATAACGTAAAATTTTAACTTTTGTAGGTTAGGATTTGGGGTTGTTGGAGTGGTTTCAAAGACGAAGTGGAGGCAAGTTCTGTTTCTGATGCTATATTTATATTATTTCTTATAATCATCTATGTGTTGATTGGTTTTTTTATTTTAATTTAACTAATTTTTCTTTGTTTTATTATATATGTTTTGAATTCATATGTAAGATGCAGAATTCATAAAACAGGTTATTGTTTTGTTTATAAGTGTTTTGTTGTATTTAGGGACAACCAGAGGTTGCATTGGAGCTATGACTGTTGAGCAGATTTCATGGATTTGCATTCAATTATAAATATAATCATTCTATAAATATGACACTCACCACTGGGTGCATGAAAGGAGGTAAGTATTCATGGACCGTTGAAGCCGCCACGGACTGGTAATTGTTCATCTGTTATGTTGAAGTTGCACTGCTGTCTTAGCTCAATTGGTAGAGACATGGTTATCATCCATGTAGTTGTGGGTTCGAATCCCACAGATGGCACAGTAATTTAAGTTGCCAATGCCCTATTATATATCCCCGCAATACATAATGCAAGGTTATTTACCATTTGGTTTCATCTTATAGTTGACTTGCGGTGTCGTTGGTTTCAAATATTTAGTTACCTGGAATGCATATTATATATCTCTATACTATCACCTCCATGATTTTTCATCTCGAAGTAACATAAGATGCATGCTTTCAAATATAGATTGTGGAATTGACTTTTCCACAGAAATGAAGACGGTTTGACTTTCTTGGGCTCTAGATTGTAGTTCTTGATTGCAATTTTCATTTTCGATTTGTGTAATATAACATTTTAGGGTGCTAGCCGATGTCTAACCAAGGTGTATTATGAACGAATTGGGAAGAATGTAATGTTGATCGTGACAACTAGGTTTCCTTCAAGAGTAATAAAATTCTATTAATCACTATTTGATTGGCCTTCCTAGCTTCAGTGCTTTGGTGCAGTCCTTGATATGAAATATGACATTGTAAAGAAGGTGTGTTTCCCTTAACATTGTTTGATTTTGGTGGGGAATTGAATGAGAAGACGAAAAACGTGAAGCTTTCCGGCTTCGTGAGTAACAAAACATAGTAATAACATTATTCGTGTTTCTCATGTCCTAATGATCTTTCAAGTCCTCATCGGGTAACTCTCATAAGTTCTTATGCCGCTTCGCTTCGTTTAAATTGACGTTTAGTTTTTTTTTTTTTCACAACACATCCTTATTTACCGGGGAAACTAAGGAGATGGGAGTGGTTTTCCAGCAGAGTCGCATCTGGTAGTGGTGGTTATGATTTTGGTGTTGACCCAAACTTAGATCCCGAGCTTTCTCTTGCATTAGCTCGTTACTAAGAAGACAATGATGGAGTTGTAAATAGGTGAATTGTCAAATTTACAAGATGCGATGATGACCGAAAATCACAAAATTTGGTGATGTTCAAGGAAATGATCAAATGGTTAGTCTTTATCATTCTTTTCCACAACCCGTATTATGTCGGGTTTTGCATGTAGGGAGTAAATACAAGCATCCTGTCTTATATAACACAACCAAAATCAGATGAGTATAATGGTTTAAAACATGTGAGATAAATGTGTGTTGCCTATATTGGGTTTCAATAGGTGCTCTTAAAGTATAACAAAATTTTGTTAACATGATGAGTAAACTCCATAGTTTCAAAGAAGTCTCCGGTCAAGCATCCTATCTTAAAACAACATGACTATGATGGCTTAAACATGTGAGCTAAATGTGTATTGCCTATATTGGGTTTCAATAGGTGCTCTTAAAGTATAAAGGCAAGCCCCGTCGTTGTCCATGGATAATCCAATGCCAAGTCATTATGAAGCTAACTAAAAATTCTATGCGTAGCAGACAACTTAGTGGCTTTATGGAATGTCGATCTGGTTGGTCACGGTCTATGATGGTACGATTCCTACTGTTTTGTATTCGCAGCTTATTTTAATAAGATTGAGTTTGAGGTATTTCAATTGAACCGCCTTATTTTGAAGGCTTTATTGTACACACATTCCCCGTGTTTTATTGGAAATTCCTTCAGGATAGACCCTCTTTGGAGACTATTTTGTGAATATTGTTCACAAAGTATTTACAATAACGTTTTCATTTTAATATTTAGATCGGGAAAATAATTATGCTGATGTTGAATACTAAGAAGTGTGTGAATAAAATTATTCGTCATCGTTTCAATGATAAGAAGTTGAATACATGCTACATTCTCTCTCTAACCGTGTTCCCGAGGACGTGATGTTTCCGGGGTGGCACTCAGATAAGATGGTTCCTATGATGAACGAGCAAATATAAAAGTGATTTGAGTATGAATGAAAATGGTACTGGGTGGACTTAATTGATTTGAGTGACTTATGAAATTTATGCAAAGCATGGAGATAGTAAAGTAGCCTTGGAATCAGGGGATGTACTGATTATTTGGTGGTAAAATCCAGACATATTTTCATTGTGTAACATCGATTCTTCCAGATAGAGCTCCAAAATATTTCGCTTCTGAAGAAAATCTCCATTAGGGACGACTCAAACTAACCTTTACATGGTACTGATACGTGTTCGACAGTGAAGTAAACCTATTAATGCCGATCTGATGTTTGTATCATGTACCGGTTTATTTAGAAAATATCTAAGTGAAGTTTTGGTTGCTAACTTTCTTTTGTTCTGCACAGGTCAACAAATGCTCAAGTAAAGCGGAAGCAAATGTATTAGCCTATTAAAGTGCCTTTCGAAGTGATTTCACGTTAACAGTGCATTACATATGGGCACCATGTAATCATATTAAATTGTTAAATTTGAAATGAGGAGTATCTCCTCATGAAGTTAAGTTTTCTATTTTGTGTAGTTTGGATATTTACTTGCAGTGGAACTTCAAGCAAATATACCAACTTATTGTGTTTCTTCCAGATGTAGTTCGAGCAAAAATGTTAGATTATAGAGCAGCCTCAGGGGTGGTGAATATTTTGAGGTTACTTGGTATGATTGTTGAATATTTTGAATTTCTTATAGGTCTATAGGAAGAACAACTATAGCTGTTTTCTAGATTTTTTTTTCTATATTAATTAGTATCGATACATTTAATTAATTTGCATATTAAAGGTTTTAATTTTGTATAAGGCTACCAGAAGAACATGTCTACATATATGTTATCGCTCAATTTCTTTAAAGAGGGAGGATCCCCTTACACTTTTATTATCACACTATCTCACATGTTGGGCGTCATTTCGCGAATAAAAACCAAACCGTAATGAATTTGAAGCTAATATTTTGGGGATATGTTGTTCTACATGCCTACCAAAAATGAGCACATTCCGAAATATGAAACCTCACAATTTACCGGTCTTAATTTTGAATTTGATTTTCAACGGCTCATTTTCAAAGTAGTAGATGGTGGTGTTAGATGTCTCGAATATCATTTTTGGTAGGTATGTAGAACTTGGTAAGGGGAACATATCCCCAAAATATTAACTTCAAATCTTATGGTTGTTCACAAAAATGGGAATAAATAATAAAAGTGTGAATCCTCCTCTTCTTTAAATATTTGTTTTTTCCTCTATATACATTTTGTTGTTTGTATCTAAGGAGAAATTAGGTGTCGTTAAACCCTTATGGTTTTGGGCAATAAACAAGTACTGGACTAAGGAGAAATTAAGTAGTCAGTTTTTGGGAATTTCCATTCGTACACTTTGTGGTGATTATAGTTTCTGGTGTTGTCATTCAAACCAAACCCATTCAAGGGTGCTAGAGGTGCTGCCCTGCTGATTGTTCGAATGCCATCAAATTTTTACTGTGTAACAAAACTATATAAAACCGGCAAGAGCATAGAAGAATTAATTCTTCTCTGTGATAGGAATAGCGAAAAAAAGAATTTATTGTGTGTAACAAAACTAAATAAAACAGGCAGGAGCATAGAAGGATTAATTCTTCTCGGTGATAAAGATGCGCGAAAAAAAAAGTCCATTAATATGGGCTTCTGTCATTTGTTACTCCAATTATTACTCCAAAAGAATTTAAGGAATAACGGGCTAATTTGACCCGACCAACAAAATATCGGCTAATTTATATGCTCAACATATTCCACAGTCCCATCTAATTTGATCCGACCTAAAAAACATATTCCACAGTCCCAGCTAATTTGATCCGACCTAAAAAAAACATCTGCATCGTATGCTCTAGCTAAGCACTAGGTAGTTCCTACTATGATATATCTATTTAAATATTGAAGGTGTGAGCCCTGACTAACCTAAATATCGACCTCGGCCTTATCCGGACATCCAAATGTGGGCATTACATCTTTGAATTTTCTCCAAAGGCCCCGGCCCTATCCGGCTACTATGATCCAACTAATTAAACACGCTATTGTGACTCGATTAACTAACACACAATAATATGACACGACCAACTAAATATTGGGATCATTCTGCTATGACCCGACTAACAAAATATGCTCCCAACTATTATAAACAAGATCAACTAACACACTAATTTTAATGCGGGCACTATATCTGCCTTTAAATTTTCTCCGCCTACAGCCCCGGCCCTATCCGGCTACTATGATCCAACTAATTAAACAAGCTACTGTGACCCGAAGATACATAATTTTAGAAATGGTCCAGGGACGCTTCACCACTTCCTTATGCTATATAGAACTTAAGAGATTGAAATTGCTTCACTATCCAAATCCAAATGAAATAAATGCATTTCAAACGTCATGAAGAAAGCTTATAGTTACATATTTGTAGTTATGAGGTTACTGCGTTTGCTTGCAAAACTCACATGATACTAAAATTTTGACATTTTTAAGCCCGTTAGCTTTTTCTTCTTGCCAATCTTGACGTACTTGGTGCGAAAACCCACATGATTCGAAATATGATGTATAACCGCCGGTAATTTCGTCCAGAACTAGGATACAATTCAGAAAGTGACGCATCTTCAATTCGTGCAAGTGGGGAAACAACTTGCTTTAATACCATGAAGTGATGAATTATTTTCAAACCGCATCTCCCAGATTTTTTTAGAAATTATATATATAACCTTAACCTTTGTTTAGATATGTTGCTAAAAGTAGATGCAAATCCAAGTCTCATAGGAAACTCATGTGGAGCATTCGTCTTTCCACGAGCTTCTCCGCAACTCCAAAGACTAACAAAATTAACAACAAATGAAATGAAAAAGGAGGAATGGAAAGGAATGTTACCGTTAATTCCTCATGGAAAGGGAGGAATGTTACGGGGTTAAACTTACGCACACTACCGATGAAAAAAAAAAAATTACGCACAACATTAGTTTGTTACAATGCAAAATTTTAATTTTATACAAAAAGAATATCGGAGTATTATTTAATAAACCGCAGCCTACCTAACTTATATTCTTAACCCCTGTAATCGGGCATATCTTCCAATAAAGTATGATTCTTAGTAAAAAAAAATGGTCAAGTTCATTATTTGCTCCTGTAAGCCTTAACGTGTGCTACTCGAGCGAGTGATTTTCTTTTTTCTTGGACATGCCATCCGGATTAGCTAGACGATGTTGGTTTGACACATTCACTCCGATAACGGGTGAAAAACAAGCAAGGGAATATGAGAAATCGAATCAATACATTTGCACTACTTCTCATCTGTATTATAACAGTCAAGATTTTATTATTTAGGAAGACTGGGATTATTGTCACGCTACGGGGATATAGATGACCTCTATTAATTCTAAACACGGCTAATCTTGAATTTGTCGTAAGTAAATTTCTTAAATACCGCCCCCAATCATTACCTAACAAATAAATTTTTGTATGAGGATACGAATTTGGTCAATGACCAAATTTGATCATGCCGCAAGACATTGGGATCTTCCTTATATGTTCGACGACCCTCAAACTTTCAACCTAATCACGACTATTTTTAAAGTGGGAACTATATTTGACTCTAGAAATTCTAATCCATATTCCGATTAACCAATTGCACAAAGATTTCGTTATTAAAAAGTACTAAAAATAAACATGCATTGTCCTTGAGACCATTGTTTTTCTATTAGTGTTATCTTACTCTGCAAGCTGATAGCCGAATACTGTGCACTAAACAACTAAATGTGTTATTGTATTACACATTTAATCGTAAACTAAAAGCAATCCATCTAGAGAAGATGAGGAGGAGGCGGATAATGATGGTGGTACCGAGGTTACTAAGTCTGTTGCTGTTCTTAGTGATCGAGATTTATGGAGACCTATCCAAGCACCAACTACTTTGGTTAGGAACTAGATCGGAGACCGTGAGATTCACTTACTCAAACATTAGAAAAATGTCCTATTATTGACTTGGCTTTTTAGTATGGACTTTCTATTAAGGAGGCATGTATGAACTCATATAATTTTTCCATTAGGTGTTTACTAATGTTATAAAATTATGAGTATCCTAGAATGAGAAAAAATAAATTATGTAAACCGACGTTAACATGGAGGTTGAGCCGGGGCCGTAAGGCCCTATGGATACCTAGTTATACACAAAGAAATATTTCCCAAAAAGAAAAGAATAGGGTAAAGAATGTGTGCTTTTAGCCATCTATAGTAATACTTCGGTCCAGTAATTGCGGGTAGGTTTTAGAATGCGTGTGAGCCGTGAAAACGAAGCGAGTAGCGGATGAGCGATCACCATTTATCCCAAATTGAACGGGCTGGACCTCTAAACCTTATAAGAAAAGTTTTTCCATCCTTTTTCTCTCCGGCGGAAGAAAAAAAAATCCAAACCCTAACCCTAAGAATCAACAGCAAAAAGATCTTTCTGTAATGTTCTTCTTCATCATGTTCCACCAATGGAAACAAAAACATCAGGCCATCAATAACTTACATCACAATGATTTCTCCTCTCATAAAATTTTTATGCGGCAGTTGAATTCGCAACCTTGATTTAGGTTCTTTCATCACTCATTCATTTTGGTCTCTGAATAATTTCAGTGGATCCAGTTCTGTACTCTTCTCCTCTCAGAAAACTTTCATGTGTTCTTTCTGAATCAATCTTCATAACGTTGGTGATTAAACTGAGGGAGGATTTATTTAACTGCTTGGTTTAATTTATGTTTATTCAAATTATTCATAACGGTTTCTATCACTCTGTAGCTATGGGATTTTTCATTTCAAGTGAAGATTTTAATTTTTTTTTCCTTAATAATTAATACATCTTAGCTGACTAGTTCGTATGTGAAAATCAAATAATCATAAATTTGTATGTGAAAAAAAGGAGGTTAATGAGTAATAATCATAAAGAGTTATTTAGCGTTTGGGTCCTAGATTTAGGTATGTCTTAGTGTTTGGGTCGTAAGTTTGTCCAATTTAGTGTTTGGGTCGTTGATTAGGTCAATTAGCGGTTTGATCAAACCGTTAGTTAGTTAACCATCTATGATTAAGCCTCTCTTGAGCATTTCTTTGAACAATTAGGAAGCAATTCCATTCTTTTCCAATGATCGAGAAGCCAAGGTACATTGACATACCGATCGAATCCATTCTTTTCTAATGATCATAAACTCAAGTTACATCAACAACGGTGCATATATGAATCTTGGGCACAATCCAAATAACTACTTTTCTTATAATAAATAACATGAAACTTTTATTATAATAAATAACATGAAACTTGTAGGAGCTAAAGTGTACCGATGATTGTGGTACCTATTATAGAGCTTCTAGCTACGTTTTTCATTCTCTTTGTAAAGAGAGTGTTTTGTTTACACTTCTCTATCTCTGTTACTACTTTTGCTTTCAGTTGGTTGTCTGCTTGTTCATGGGATATTCCATGAGTTTATCCCTTTAGGGTTTAGGTCCTGCGAGTGTCCTTTAAAATCCCTTTTGTAACGTCACTATCCTTATCTCTGAATAGCATCTATTACAACATCATTATATCATCATCTTCAAAATCTTACATGAGTATCGGATGTTTTCATTGATTGATACTCGTGGGATTTGTGAGCTCCTTGAAACATCACTTTCACGACGATTAATACGTCTTGTTTTATCATTACATCATCAAAATGGCTACGTTACCAAACCTCGAAAATCACGAGTATTCTGCGTGAAGATAATAGTCACCACCACCACCACAAAGATCTTCAAATCTAGATCTTTAGTCAAAACTTCAGACAAAACCTCCTTCTTTTGAGAAATTATGTGGAATAATGATTTTGCAAATCGGGTTGTGAATGAAATACATCAAATCATGCTTGTTATTAAGCATTATGGTATTTCCTCTCAAAAGTAAGTCTTACTCTCATTATTTTTTGTTTAAATTTCAATCTTAATTTGATTATTCAATTGATTCTTGTAACTGAATGCTTATTAGTAGGTTTTCTCTGTCTTCAACAAGTAATTGACAAATTAGCAGAATGATCCAATGTATTGGAGCTCTAATAGCACACAATATGGGTGCAGTAAAGGCGATTTGGACCCAACTCAGAACTTTATGAGAAGCCAACATGTGATTTCTCCATGTGTAGCTGACCAATTCCAAAGGTGTTATTATGAGAAGCAATTATTATGGAGAAATAATTATTTATGAGAAATAATTATTATGGTGTTATTATGGAGAAATAATTATTGTACATGGAGAAATTATTATGGAATTGGTCATGTTATTACATCAACCTCGAGGATTTGAGGATTATATTTTGTCATGACTTTAGAATGGTACCAACATCGACACTTCAGTCTATTAAGATGGGTTGTGTTCATTGCTAAGGTATATGAGATTCCCAAACTCGCTTTTCTACCAGTAGAGATATGGCAGCCTAGTCTCAAATTTCACAGGCTTAAGAGAGTTAGAAATACGAGAATGTTACCGCTTGGTGGTTTTGCCTGAGTGGTTAGAAAATTCTCATCACTTGAAAGATTGATGGTTCCACTTGTAGATGAACATGAAAATGACATTGGAGAAAAAAGGCTCTACAGTAGGGGTAAGATTACCAAGTACAATTCAATTGACTGATAGACAACATGTAGATAAACTAGCCAAGGCTAGTGCCTTAGTTGGTGTAAAATGACACGGGTAGTAGAAAATATAACATCGCCAGTTGAGGTGTTGAAAATTTTAGAGGTAGATGTAAATCTTGTGGAGGTAGAAAACTTCCGGCACGTTTGCTTACCGGAAGTATAAGTGCTTTTGTTTCTGAAGCATAAGTCAGAAGCAAAGCTATTTTGTGTCTACAAAAGTTATCTTTTTGATTTCAATAAATCTTGTGAAATACTATACCCAAACTGATTTCTTGTTCCTTTTACTTCTATAAATAGGAAAGTAGATTCAAAATGACAAAAAAAGAACTTCAACCAAAAAGAACATAAAATGGGGCTCTGGTCGGAGCTTTAAAAGAAAGAAAAAATAAATTATTACAAATTTAAAAACAGATCTAACGATCACAATTTAACCCTAAAATCAAGGGACCAAATTTAGAAATCTAAACCTTATAAGATGAAAAGTTTCTCCTCCATTTCATTCATCCTCAGTCCAGTGGTGAAAACAAAAATATCCGAACCTTAACCCTAACACTAAGAATCAACCTCAAACAGATCTCTCTCATGTTATGTACCAATGTACCATCAATGGAAACAAAAACATCAGCCAAGTGAACAACGGGTTTCCCTCGCAATGATTTCTCCTCTCAAGAAACTTTGATTTTTCCTTCACATTTCCCCTATTGATTTAGATTTTTTTCTATATCTCTATTATTGATCTAATCGAGATGGGTGGTTCCTCCTTGTCTTTCCAAATTTTTCCGGTGTGGTTGCACAAAGTGTTTTATCACATTGCTTCCTTCACTGAAAATGTTTATACGCTATGGATTATTGTTTTCAACGTGAAGTTTTTCTTTTTCTGTTTATTAATTAATGTTTGTATGGGAAATCGAAAACCAAGTTTGTATGTCAAAATTTAGACTAATTTAAGTTGTTAATTGCATCTATGGCTTGTAACTCATTAATTCTGGTGGTCTCTGAATGGTTTCAGTGGATTCAGTTCTGTGCCAAATCTGATGCAACCCAACAGTTAATTATATTTCAGCAATTAGCTTCTTTATTTATCAATTATATGTTAATCATTTAAGAAATTTAAAATCTGGATCTCGAAATAGATTTATTTAGTTACAATTTCGTAATCACTAGTATGATGCTTCGTATTATAATCCATATATCGTTTGGTATGGTGTCTTGCTATGTCATTTTGCGAACCAATGGCTCCATTGCTCGGTCACACAACCGTTCGTTCGGTCATGGTATAATACTAGTAGTGTTGAAAAATTGAATATGAAATTTGAAGTCTTACTCACTTAAGCCTAACAAAAGGTCACTTCCATGGTTCGCCCAGTAATTGCGGGTTGGTCATAATACGTTTGCCCTATTGTATATAACTTGATGGCTTTCAACATCGAAGTCCAAGAATGTGTTATCATTAGACTAATGTGATCTTTTTAGAATACAGACTTGTATCAAAAATTGTGTGAAATGCCCCGAATCAAAGACCAAATGGCAACATAGTATTTGCATAAGAAATCCAAGTGTGCACGTCAAAAGTTTGGTTTTCTGAATTATACTACTGGTGCCTATTTTTTACATATCCTTATATTAGAAAGCTGAATCAATCTTGTAGCGGCGAATGATCTTCAAATTTTCGAGAATCAATTTAATCAATCTATTTTATGAGGTTAAATCTTCTTATCGGAAAAAGACAAGAAATGGCAAAACTCTAGTTGGTGAAAGATTACCGTGGTAGT
>JAJJWW010003812.1:0-87572 GCA_023531295.1 Papaver armeniacum | reverse complement strand
CCCTTTGTGAGGTATCTGGGTAGTATGTTTTCATTTCCGTTGAAAAAAAAAATCTCAAAAAAAAAAAATTTCATCAAAAATCTTACTCACATGAGTTCAATCCAAAAAAAATTTGATAACTTAAATTCATAAGTTTTAATCTAGTTAATTAATTATCTAAACTCAATTAATTAACCTAATCAAAAAATTTAGTGTTAATTAAAGAAGGGTATACTAGCCATTTAGAAAATACAAAGGTTAAGGGGTGGCCTGCTTTACTTCAAAATAACTTTGGCTTTTGTCTTTATTAGGTATCTACCAATCAAGCCAGATAAACAAAGATATTTATTTTTTGGCTATATAAACAGATCTAAAAGCTAAGAAATCTATTTCAAATTTTTGTTTTGGTCTTTTTGACCAATTTTATGAAAAATAAATAAATATGGATGACCATTGTGATGGGAAATTAAATCTATTTGGGAAAAATAAACTACTGCATCTGTTGAAAGGGAAGAATATAGGATCCATATGAAAAAAATGACAATGGCTGATTAACAATTGTTCGTGTAAGCTTGATCTTAGATTCCTAGTTGCTCGAGGGAGTATTGTCTCATGGAAATCTCCAACTAAAAATGACCCCATAATGACCAAAGAGTAGGTAGGAATAGCTCCCTCGAGTCCAGTCCCATCATATATATACCCACCAAGTTGAGCTGCTCCATGTTTCAAACAGTAATACAATGTACCTTAAGTACGTGTGGAGCTTAGTCGTGGTCCGTGGAAGACATCAATGAAACTTGATTTTGGGATGCAACCACATACAAGACTATGAGTCTTTGTTGTACAATGATTATTCTTTTGCTACACATTTCAACATACTTCAAAGAATCCCGGTCAAGAAAAATCACATTGAGTCAATTGTTGTTTTTTCAATTGACGGCTTTAAAAAAAAAAAAAAAAAAGAAACTGTTTCCTTCCTAAACGGACAGCAAAAGTATGTACCTAAAAGCCTTACCAAATTTTTTTGGTATTTCAAATTTTCAATTGGTAGTGGACTCAAAGGGTTATGGTCAACCTAACTTGACTCAATTCTCTTTGATCTATCCAACAAAAAGTAATAGCTACTCATATGTTAGGAAGTTCTCTCTGGATCATCTTCTTAGGGTCAGGGTCTAACCATAGTCCAAGATTCAAGCTCACGCAGATCCACGTCAACCAAAAACCTCGCCCTTAGCGAATGGGGATCCAAGATTCCTAGTCATCGCGTTTTGAACTGCGTTGCAGCGTTTGAAATCTGCGTTTCATTGCAAATCAAAAGCGCGGTTTCTAACCGCGTATTGACCTGTTGACCTGGTCAATACGCCGATTGAAAATGTGTTCACGTAAATCCCTAAATCATCCGAGAACTACCCCTTCTCCCGCTGCTGTTTTCTTTCTTTTTCTCTCTTCTTCTTAAAAACCGTAGAACATGATTTCCCATGGTTGATTAAAGCGATTTCATGTTTAAGGAGCTGTAATCTTGCAAGGGTTTTGTTGTAGAAGACGTGGGGAAACTATTGGTGGGGTTTATGAGCGATTTGATCAACATTTCCACACAAGCTAAGTAATTTTTTTTTTTGATTGAGTTATTTGATTTATTGTTTTTGATTTAAGTTATAATGGTGTGATTTAGAAGCTATTGAATGAATCATGTTGAATAGGTTGATTGAGCAGTAGGATAATTGTTGATTTAATTTCAAAAAATTGAAATGTGAACTTAGGGTTTATAGTATTTGGGGTTAATTTAGTTGAAACAAAATTTCATGATTTATTCATAAATTGATTGATTGATTTAATTGTGTTTATGCTTGGTAGAATGTATTTTAAATTTGTAATTTGATAAGCATGTTAACATTTTGTTTTGAGCCTTGGCCATATAGTTTGAGGATTAATTCATGTAGTGTTTTTAGTTGATGTTGAGATGATTATATGGGTGTATCATACATCTTGTTAATATGATTTTGTTTGTGGTTTTCATTAGAGCATTTTGCAATGAGTTTATGGATTAAAGTCATGTATTCTTTTGAGTTGATGTTTATACGATTGAAGGTGGAATTGATGTTGTTAGTATCATTTTGATGGAGATTTTCATATGAGTATTGTGCATACCTCAATGTGAGGTGAATTTGATTGTGGGAATTCATAAATTGATTATGCATAGATTAATATGTGTGGATGATTTGTTATTCACATGTTGATTGTGCTTCCCTTTACTCTTTGCTTTTTTAGATAATGGAGCATGTGGAATTGTCTAGGTATGAGAAGTTATACCAACTATCTCAAGGTTTCGGACACCACAACATAAATATGAGAATTTAGGTGAGCGAGAGAGACGTAAATTTTAGGAGTAGTTGGAAAGACATAAATAAATTTTACCAAATAGTTGTTAAGAACAACGCCGTGAAATTGTACTTCTTCAAGTGTGTGGTTTTGGGTCCGTATTTGAATTTAAATTTAAGTATGCGGATAAGGGATTAATCAAGCTATATGTGAGAGGTGGTGGAAGAAGACTAAAACTTTTCACTTCCGTGAGTTTGAGATAGGTTTGACCCTCTGGATTTCTTTCGGTTGGTGGTATTCCAATCGGAGGAGGTAAGTCAATCCCACTACAAAGGAAACAATGACGCCTTGTAAGAACTAGAAGCTATGGATGATAGGTATTTCGTGGTGTGTTAGATGTTATGGTCCAAAGAAAAATAGTGGTATGAAACTCCGGGAAATTATGATTCCAAGGCATGCACTATGCGAATTTCTCACTTGGCTAATTACATAAGAAGTAAGAAAAATCTTGACAACACTTAGACATTGGCGATGAATTGACTAGAATCTTCTTGCTTTGGTGTATTGGTTCTTTTTGTTTGCATACTTGAGTCTTAGAGTAGATAAACGATGGTGTATAGTGTTGGATAATTTGGATGTTGTTGGGTCTTACGATTGGGGTACTCCCGGCTTTGGGGTGTTCTCCGTATAAACATCCGGATGACTGGAGTTCAGTGCAAACAAAAGGATTTGGTTGGCATGTCGATGCTATTAGAAATTCTAGTATTATTTTTATTTCCGTAATTGCAACCTAGGTTTTGAAGGAAAGCTCGAGAGATGATGAACTTGATCCACACCCCGGTTATTCTTCTATTTTAGGGTAGAACCTTAGGAATAGGGGACAAGTAGATCTTCAAAACACTTTGTTTCCGATGCACGCGCCGAGATAGATATGAGGATGGGAGATGCGGTTATTTGGGACCCCAGTTTGAGATAGATACCTACGAACACACCGATGCATTCCAATCAAGACTGGAGATGTCAAGTAGGGGAGATTTGTTTTCAAGTGTGTTAAGGACGACACAAGATCTTCTCGCTTATCTCGGCCGAGAGGTGTATGAGGAAGGTGTTAGGTGCGATAGTTATCCCATGCAACCCCCTAGGTTGGAGGGACGTATCCGACAAAGACAATGCTTGATCCTCGAGACCACTACCTTCACCTTGCGGCAGAAGTATATTTTGATTTTGGAAAAATCATAGCGTGGGAGCTCTAGGATAAAAAAACAACTCACATACACACACGTGATGATATCGGAGTTGGACACGCAGCTATACCTCGTAGTTTGATGCCACAATACCCACCTCCTACCATGGCATCCCGTACATACACATATGACCAAGCAGATACCCATGACGCAACTCCCGAACCTACAATGGGACGTGCCTTTCTACAAAGATTCGTTCAAGAGCTAGTTTCAGTCCCCGGGGGCAAAGAACCCATATAATTTTTCTCTGATATCAACGCCTCGGAGGTGACTCCTTTTTTATCTCATTTTCATTTTCATTTGGAGATTATTTATTGTTAAATAAAAATCTTTAAAATCTTTTTTGTTTTTTTAGGAAGAGATACACCAGTTTGCGGGGGAGGATTACTGGTTGATCAAACCTAGCAGACAGGTGGTATATGATGAGACACGTCGTCGAGCGCTGTGTAACATCCCCACAACCATTCGTAGATTGGAACATCTCGACACCCTATTCAACTCAAGTCGGGAAGAACATATATTTCCCAAGACTTATAGCGCAAGATTATCTATGGGAGACCCAACCACGTCGCAAGCATCCAAATTGTGAGACCCATCTCGCATCGAATGCTTACTATGTCCCTTACTTGTTGAGAGTAACCTTCCCGTAGAGCCCAACCCGTCAATAGGCCATGTCTCGCCAATGCTTAGTGATTTACCAAACTCTAGTGAGTTTTTAGGGCTGAGCTTGGGTGGTAGTTGGCAGGGTAGTGTTCATGGTAGTGGTCAGATATGTGATGATGGTGTTTGATACGGAGAGTTGTGCTAGAAAGTCATTTATTCACTCGTACTAGTAAAACTTGTTAAAATTGTGTTGATTCGGCGGGCCTTAATAGATGTTTGCTATTTTGTTCTCGTATGATATTTTTAGTTTCTCCTCGGATATGCTTTGGACATCGTATTATCCATATTATATGTTCTTCATATTAACGAGTTCCTTTTCAAAAGATTAAAGTTTGGTCTAGAAACAATCTAAGTGGAGCCATCATGTTTTTGTTTGCTAGAAATTGATGAGATTTTCAATTGAGTTGTAGTAAATAGGTTCGTTGAGACTTGTGAAAGCAATAGATTTTAGACTTATAAAACTTAAAAATAAAGAAAACTTAACTCAAAATTTGATTTCAAGAGTGATTCCACTATTACACATGAATAAATTATGGTAAATAATCCAAAACTCTAATTATCTTTTAAGTCCCTTATTTCTTAATTCACATATAATCAGGCAAATTCTCAAAAATTAATTGTATCCCTAAGCATAGATTATCTAAACAAAGCATAACCTATCTAATTGAATCACAACTAATGAAGAAAATTTTGCAAACAATTAAAAACTTCCGCAAAAGAAGTGATTGAGTGAATTATAAATTATAAATTTAGAGAAAATAAATAATTTCCAATTATTCATGCGTAAATAGCTTCCTCATTTCCTTGGTTGTGAGAGAATTAGCCGCTCATCATGTTGGAAAACGCTCAAAAATCATTTTTATTGCTCAAAGGGTGTTTACAAAGATGAAAAGGGAGAAAAATTATAAAACCAGGTTTGTAATGATTTTATTTGTTATAAATCGAAATATTACAGAACGATAGAAACTAACCGCCATTAGTCACCGTAGCATATAAGATGTCTTCAAAACTATCGCATTCACCGTAGCAAAAACGACCGTCATTGTCGTCTAATGTTCTTGGTGTTCTTGGTAGCAATGAGAAAATGGTGTATCTCTGCCACTTAAGTTTCGACTCTACGTGATGTTCTAAATTCTCCCCAAACTCTCTCTGCCCTCTCAATGAGACCCCAACAACTTATTTATATTGAACAACACCAAGAAACCTCGCTCATTAACCCACAATAATCCTCCATTACTCGGAATGAAATAAAATATTTTCTTTCCCTTTTTGCTTCATCCATGCATCTACAGCTGTCAATTCGTGCTTACTCACTCCAAACACAACACGTATTGGTAAAGACTTCTCCCAACACAAGCCAACCATGAGAAACACGGGAAGGAGTAAAACAATCCGTGAAACTCTCATGCCTCTGTTTTCTTCAACTCGATCAAACTAGCCCAATTTAATTCAACAAAAGCCCATACCATGCCCTCAAGTAATATCGGTCAAGCCTTCCCGTGCAATTACTGACTATTTAGTCTCCTTCTATCATGCCCAAAACACGAACCTAAATTCTTCCTGGTCGCAAGAGTTCCTTAAAACTGAATTTTGAATGGAGAAGATGGTGTCCCCCTAACCAAACCGGGGGTGCGAATAGCAAGTGCCCAACTGAGGTGCCCCTTATCCAAAGTGAGGGTGCCTTTAGTATTTTTCTCCTGGGGCCCAAATAGCACTTTTTGAGCAACTTTTTCCACACAAGTGTATTTCTCCAAAAACACCTACACAAACATAAAAACACCATAATAAGTATAAAATCAAGCACTAACAATAGAGACACTGAGGACAATTCAGACACTAAAATGTGTCTATCAAATACCACTTTATACATTTGTCTTTGAAGTGTCCAATTCACTTATAAATACCCTCCATTGGAATTCTAATAAAAAAGTTTCCAATCAGATTACAAATTTTCTTTGGGATATAACATTTATACTTTCATTATTATATTTTGTAGGTTAACCATACTTGCATCTACCAATCAACGGCAACCCAATACACGTCACGGAAGATGAAGCTCTAACACGGGCTTATCGCAACGTATCTAATGATCTAGACGTGACAGGAGGAGAAATCTATGGAGTTTTGGATGTCTCGCATTTGCGCGCAGAGTTTACCGATATAATTGGCAATCACAACCGTCGTACCTTGAAATGTTTACAATCACGCCTCTTCACCATTAAGAATGAGGTGAATTTCTTTGTTGCAATCCGTATACCAATATATCGCAATGTTCCCGAAGAGTGGTCCGAACAAATGATTGTAGGTTTCCCAATGTTAATGCATACAGCGTTTGAATTACTTGGTTTCCTTCAAACAATAATCCTAAATATATGTTTGTATCTTTAGCAGATACAAATGCGCGTACATATTGTACCTCCAAAGGAAGGGAAAGAAATTTATGTATCATAATTCCTACCTCAGCATGAGGCATCACTTTTCCTATATGGACCCCCAATTGTTAGCCCGTCGTGCACCGTGATGATATCATACAATCTGGTTTTGTGGGTATACCTATATGTAAGCCCTCACGAGACTAAACTCGTCCAGTAGGGTCACCTAAGGATTCAAAGGCTTGTTACACGGGCTAAGTGTAATCGCGGGTCAGGCGACAATGACATCCGTTTAGATTTTATCATGTACCTTCCTTTTTTGTTTTTTATTTGTGTCAATGTGTTTGAGAATCCAATAATTATAATAAATTGGGGGTGTGTCGAACCGTACTTGTTGGTTATTTTGTCAGGTGGTAGATATTTTTTTTTTATCTCCTCATACGTTTATGGACTACCATGGAGTGAAAATAATTCAATATAGGCGACCCCTATGTGACCTCATAGACGTCCCCTACGTGACCATAATTTTCCCAAAGGCCAATTAGTAGGAACTATATGAATGGAGTTTCATTCATCTAAAATAAAACGCACCAACAAACCTTCTTTTTTATCTCCTCCTAAAGTATAATATTTGTCTTATCGATTGGGTAACTGTTTCCTAAAGAATGTCTAGATTTACTAGCAATGAGGATGTTGCTCTTATTGGTGCATGGTGTTCCAGGTAGATTAGATCCAATAGTTGGCAACGATCAAGAAAGCATTGTCTTCTCGGGATCGGGGTGCGAGTAGAATCTGAGAATCACATGGCAAGGTGACACGGTAAGGAGCAACCATTCATTGCGGCCCAGAGGGTTAGGATGTTGGTTAGAGAAGTTAGAAGATATGTACGTTTCGTTAGGGCGTTATTTCATGAACTTACTCAATGGATGGGACAATGAACGCATGTAAGTTAAATTTAAAATCATTATAAGTTTGTTTTTGTTAGTGAAAACATGGTATTAACACATGTTATAAATTTAAATCCAGTACGTGGAAGGTAGAAGGGATTATGAAGAAGATGGACCATTTCACCAAAGATGGAGACATGATGCGGTCTATGATGTGATGAAATTACACTTTCCATTGGTGTATGATCCAGAGCTCTTTGTATAACCAGCTAATATCCCTCCTCCTCAAGTCGGAGACGAGATATAAAAACATCAAAGACATCAATCTACAGGATTTGTGGGTATACCTCTGTAAACCCTCACAAGACTAAACTCGTCCAAAGAGGGTCGCCTAGTGGTTCAAAGGCTTGTTACACGGGCTAAGTGTAATCGCATGGTCGACGACAATGACATGGATTTATAATATTTAAGTTTTTCCCTTTTTTTTAAGCTTTGTTTTTAATTTGTGAATGTGTGGTAACATGTTGAGAAAGTAATATTGTTGGTTAATCAATGTTGATGTGTCATGTGAAAAGGACATATTTTCCTTGTATTTTTCCATGCATTATTAACAATGATTTTTTTTGTTTTTTTTGTTTTTTGTCCAAAGATAGTTATTGGAGTATTGTACCCACGTACTCCCTCCATTCTGATTTACTTGACGTTGTAGAGTTTTTCACGGATATTAAGAAATAAATACCCATATTAATTCCTACTTAAAAGTTAAATAACCTAGTTTTGTGTTTCTAGAATATAGGGAAACTTATCAATCCCATAGTAATGTACTTGGGATGTACAAGATTGAGTATATATCCTCCATGGGGTATATTTAAAAGTTAGAGTAATTTTTTTTATAAGTTGATTACCATGAGAATTAATTCTACAAAGTGCTTCCAAAGCAAGGGTAGGTTAGTGAAAATTGGGGAAAAAAACTAAAACTTTCATCTAATTTGGAACACCAAAGAAACCCTAAAAAAGCAAGTAAAATGGAACGAAGGGAGTATGTTGTTACGAATCTTCATACTTTTGGAGATTTCCTTTTTCTTTATTTGATATCCCAAACCACGTGATTCAATCAACCACCTTATTTGAGTATTGAACCCACATATATTTGTATGGAAAATAGTAACCATCCTTTGAGAAACGTTTTGGATGTTTTTGAGCAGTGATTGTCTTTTGGATTAAGCAGGGGTTTCTTTGCCACATATGCTTGATAAAAAGTATTGCCACCAAACACATAATAGACCTCCTATAAGTAGTATGGAAATGAAGCCTAACTCAAACACCCAAAACTACTCTTAGTTTCGTTATCTCCCTTTTTATTCTACGATACACATTTTTCCTGCTTTTACATACCACAATATGGCTGCATTTTCACACGAAGAGGATCTCGCGTTAATTTGTGCATTTTGTCTTTGTTCTCTTGAGCCTTTGATTGCGTAGAGATGGAGGAGATTTTTTGGACGTAACACTACGGAATATAGAGCGTGATTGTGGCAACGACACATCGTAAGAAGCACCAAGTCAATACAATGCCGGGTTTCAATCTTGAAAAAATATGTTAGAAGATACGTCGGTCATGTGAGAGTTCGTTGCCTGGTATGGTCAAATTTGGGGTTATAACGTTGTTGAGGCTGTAAGGTTTCTTAAAAATTATTATTTACGTTCTTTTAGACAGTATCAGTAAACTAACACCAAATATGAATTTCACCCAGTATCGTCTAGGGCAAGTTGCATATGAAGAGGAAGGAAAAATATGGACACATGGAGCGGTTTTCGAAATTCTTAAGACGCAATTTGGTAGGGAGTATGATCCCGAGTTCTTTCCTCCCCCGTTTCGGGGCAATCCCGAGAAGATGGATCCGAAGCTTAAGACATCAAAGACCATCTCTGCGGGTTTTGTGGGTATACCTCTCTGAAACCCTCATGAGACCAAACTCGTCCGGAGGGTCGCCTAGTGGTTGAAAGGATTTATGCACGTGCTAAGTGTAATCGCGTGTGAGACGACAATGACGTCGTCTTTTTATAATATTTATGTATTTCGGGTTTTTGTTGGTCCTCTAGCATTGTGTTTTTATGTTTTATTGTCCGGTTTAGTTTGGTTAAAAGATATTTATGATATTAAATGTGGTCTTACGTATTGTGTTTTTCTTATTCTTGTAATGATGTAACAAACAAGTATTATAATGACGAGTTTTATTATAAACATCTAAGTACATCATAGCTAATAATTCAAAAACCTAACTCACTTTATATCTTATGATCTAAGGGGCTAGAGGAAAGGACTAAATTTGAAGTGTGAAATACCTTGGGGTAACCCTGACATTTATTGGTTCCAACTTACGAATTGGTTGGAACACATTTTTAAACCGACCCCTTACTGTTCATAAACATCCTTTACTGTTTTAAACACCCCTTGGATGATGGGGATATATACACCTATGACCGACACCCCCTACCATCTTGCATTGTCACATCCTGGTGGAAATTTTGAAACCCGTGTCTAGAACATTATCATCTTTGTTCTGTTAACACAAGCATTAATTTACACTATGTCGGGAGGGAGGACTCATCCATTAATATCCTATAAAAGGAGTCCTTTGTAAAGATAATTACACACCACAAGTTTTAACATCTTATTTGATCACTACTTCTAATCTTTTATTTGTATTCTGCAATATGGATCATACATCAACCCCTGAGGAGCAAAAAGCATTTATAACTTCATGAATCGCAGTGAGGTCAGTTCTAGTTGTAGAAGGAGTTGAAACGGATGAAGATACCTTTTGGCTATCGGTACATAACCATTTTGTTACAAACTTTACGAATCCTAAGCAAAGAACAACATTTGATGTAAGGCATCATGTATCAATATCTTGAGACATGTTCGGATGTATGGTATCATCCAAGCCAAGCTGCTCAGAAGACTCACATGTACTTCTATTCCAAATAATATCGTAAGTATTTTTTGCTTTCGATCCTTATTTGTAAAACATTAGTTTTGAGGACGTAAATAATGGTTATATCTTCATCTGCATGTAGGAATGGATGACGAAAGTACGGTTCAGAAAAGAAAATAATATTAAATTCGTGTTTTATGAATGCTACCTTCTGTTGAAGGAAGCCGTGGATGACTTCAACCCGTTGATAATAACAAGGCGCATGGGGTAATGTAACATCACCGTTCTTATTGGTTTTGTGGGGGTATACCTCTTGTAAATCCTCCCGAGATACCACTCCGCCGATGGGGACACCTACCGGTTTAAAAAAGGCTTGTTGCTCGTTTACTATCGTTGAACTTTTATATCGTTTCTCCGTACGTGTAATAATTTCAAACTAATGAAGTAAATTATATTATGTTTCAAAGAGATTTAATTCCTACTAGACGTTGTATCCAAAAATATATTTGGGGATAAACAAAACGATCATCATTTGAACACTTCCTATTATCTTATCCTGAATTACTTATTCATACAAGGTTAACTGGGTACGATAAATTAAAGGAAAATATTTAAAGGGTCTCGACATGTGGTGGTTTTATCGGGTTTCTCAACCCACTTTCAATACAAGGTAAGCCTTACACAACATCGCTACATGAAAGGAGTGTTACATAAGGTCCTCTATAAAATGACTTCTTCGCCAGGCAAAATAATAGTGCAAAACATAAGATATTCTAAACCATCTGGTTACATCTTCTCCCAGAAGATTGATTCTTCTAGTCCATTTTATCTGGCAACTACAACACACGAAGAATGGCTAGGTATATCGTCGAATAGGATGTTGCAATCACAAATGCGTGGGTAAGTGTTGTTACCCTTCTCGAGGTTGACCATCACAGGGTTCCGGCTAATACGGTTTGGAACCGCGTATTCGAACATTACACACAACAGTTCACAAATATTCATCAAAGAACAACTTTTGCTTAAAAGGCTAGGCTCGGAGTAATAAAAAAGGGGGTGAGGGTTTTCGGTCGTTACCAGAAAGAAATTTATATTGCCCATAACCGATCTCCACTATGGACAGTTGAGAGGCTTGTAAGCAGTTTATCGTTTTACTCAGACCACTTGGTTTTATTCTTCAACAAAAACACTTACCAACTTATGACTTTTTTTTGGGTGTAAGAGCGATATGCAAATGGGAAATACGCCGAGATCACAGGAAAAGAATTCATGTTTTATCAATGCTACCTAATCATGAAGGCTAACATCCGGAACTTAACACGATACAACCATCACCAAATCCTCCTCAAGATGGAGCGGAAGATTAAAACAACCACATCAACAATATGATAGTAATGGTTTTGTGGGCATACCTCTATGTAAACCCTCACGAGACAAAACTCGTCCATTATGGTCACATAACGGTTTAAATGCCTGACACACGTAATATGTATTGCATTGCTTTCGCCGAAATTTATCTAAGTCTAGGATTAAATTATCGTTTTGAGGTCCTTATGGATTCAATCCATGTATCCCTTAGGTTAATATCAATTCATTCATAGTGGTGTATGTTTAACCAATGCTCACTCTGATAAAGTAAACGCAAATAACTTGTCGTATAACATAAGAGTGTAAAATGGGTGTAAAAAAAAGGTCAAACAAATATATATCCGGCACGCAAGTTGAACCAGCGTCACGTAAAATATCTTCAAGCAAACAACGTGCCACGCTATTAGGAACTGCGTGCGGAAGAATATTTCCCTAGAATATTCGTTGGTACGCGTTTAGAAACCTCGTTTCATGCTTTTTCCACACGTTGTTTCAAACCGCTTTCTTTGGTTACTTCCATCTTGGATCCAAGCTACACGCAAATACTCTCAGGAATCAGGGGCGTGGCGGGATTAACGACACTTTCACAGTGTCAAATCTTGGATGTTGGATCACATTAGACCCAGCCTTAAGTGATTTTTTCATCCCAAGTCGCATATGGACATCTGTTTAGGTAAATTTATCTTCCCAGAAGGCACATGATCAGTATTTTGGATGAGTTTTTGATTCAAGCGAACATTAGCTTCTCGATGTGTTATAACTTATAAATGCCCTCCCAGGGTATAAAAGATACTCTTTCACTCAGTCTCTCACACATTTTGATAGTAAATTAGTGTTACAAAACACTCGTTCCATATTCCTTACTCTTAGAGCATTGATTATCATTGAATAAAAGGTTAAGGCTTGAGAGGCCTAAATGACATACTTTTCACCGCCACTTTGAACAATTCTCGACACATTGCGTAAATTTTCCGATGGTAATTTTCTACAATGATGTTGAGATTCTCCATAAAGGAATAATGATGGTGTAACAGAGCCTCTCAGGCAAAGACTTGAATCCCATTACGCAGTGTGTTTTGATACCAAAAGTAAAAGTCAGAAGAAAAAAATATTTTGCTTCACAAAAAGTTGATTTTTTTGCTTTTAGAAATTGTTCTGAAATTTTTCACCAAAACCAACTTCTACTTCGGGATATGTATCAAAACGCGCTAGTACAGTTTCAGTTTCGTTTTCCAGATACCATGGCTACTCCAACATACCTAATATACGTCGTAATATTATTTCAAACATGGAGCTCCTCAACTTGGTACAGTCATTATGGATCCTTGGTTGTTTTCGGGACTCCCTCGAGCAACTAGGAGGATCCTAGTTCCTAAACAACTAATGGATGTAAAAAGATTCTTCATAGCGCGTCTGGATACAAATCTGTTTCTGACTTCTCCAAAAGTAGAAGTCAGAAGTAAAACTATTTTGCTTCACAAAAAGCTGACTTTTTTGTTTCTAAAAGTCGTTCTGAAATATTATTGTCAAACTGATTTCTTACTTTTTAATTTCCAGGAGTCGAAAAACAACTTCTAAATGTGCATCTAAACGCCCTATTAATCTTTTGGAGGCTGAAAAACATTACTTACCATGCTGCATTGGAATATACACTGGACACAACCAAGTGCCTATTTGTTTATTAAGCTAGTGCAGAAACAGTCGATGGAAAAGAGACAAGAATTCAGCTATATATAGACCAGGGATACACACCCTAATACCCTATGCATAAAAACATTTTATTATCTAATGGTGGGTTTGGATGTAGAATTTTAAAGGTGGAATTTATGGGTCCATGGGATTTGGTAGAATTATGTTTCCCTTTGTATGTTTGGTTACCCAAATCCTTGGAATTATGTTTCCTACGGGATTCAGTTTTCCAGCAAATCCTTCATATGGAGTCCGACCCCTCCCCCCTAAGATTTGCTGGGAAACTTATCAAGGGATTTGTGGACCCACTTTTTTTTTAACTCTAAATCCCATATATATGCAAATTTTAAGATTTGAGGGTAATACCAAACGGTAGAAAGACTTTAATACAAGAAAACTATATAAATCCTAAGAATTTTAATTGAGTTACCAAACACACAAGGAATTTACATGAATCCCAGAATTTGTAATCCCATGGGATTATAAATTCCTGGAAACGGTGAATTCTGCAAACAAACCCACCCTAAATTTTTATAGGGTGCCGGACTCTACTCATAGAGCAACATATATAAGTACCCTTCATTAATGAAAATTTCGAGTCGTAGTAACTACCTAGTCATTATAGATAGGGTATATTAATTAAATACCCTTAGTTTTTGAACCCTTCAAAATTACCCCTATCACATTATAAATACACCCCTCCTCTTATATATAAAGCTTACCTTCTTAAAAATAAACTATTTTAGTAATTTATTACACATAACTTTTTTTTTCTTTTCAAAAAGCAATAATTTTCTTTCTCAATCACTCCACCACCGCCTCCGACTCCACCGACGGCAATTCACCATCACCACCACTCCGCAACCATCACCACCACCACCACCACTTCACAACCATCACCAACATTCCACCATCACAACTCCACCACAACTCATCGTCACCACCGCCACCGCAATTGCGACCACCATCTCCTCCAAATCCACCACCGTTGCCGCCAAGTTGATAACAAAATTGAAAATTTAGAAATAAGTTAGGTCCAGATTTTTGTATCAACAACCGAAGTTGATCAGGATTTTCGTATCAACAACCGAAGTTGACACTAAATTTTGGTGTCAACATCCGGTTGATATCATATCTGGTGTCAACAACCCAAGTTTTACAAAAATTGAAAACTCGGAATTAGTTAGGTCAAGATTACGTGTCAACAACCCAAGTTGACACCAAAATCTGGTATCAACAACAAAAGTTGATCCAAATATGGTATCAACAACAAAAGTTGATCCCAAATCTGGTGGCACCACCACCTCCATCACCGGCATCACCACCACCACCACTTCCAGCATGTGAGATAATAAATGAAATGATTCTCATCCAAATTTTTACTAATATTGAAAGGGTATTATATGATTCAAAATTAAATGGATTAAATTTTAGAAGATGAGGGGTATAATTATTGATGGATAAGGGTATTTTTGAAGTCCATAAAAAGGAGAGGTATTTATACAATT
The DNA here is from genome assembly GCA_023531295.1 of Papaver armeniacum. Taxonomy (NCBI): domain Eukaryota; kingdom Viridiplantae; phylum Streptophyta; class Magnoliopsida; order Ranunculales; family Papaveraceae; genus Papaver; species Papaver armeniacum. Next base: position 72,604 of record JAJJWW010003812.1, on the reverse strand, counting down.
TCCACTTATAGATACGAAGCCTTATAATATTCCTGGATCCGAGATTCCAATGAGAGAAAGCTCCCTTGAGCAACTAGAATCCCCTGGTTTGAAACTCCTATTAAATTTGAGGGATCCAATATTCTAGGGCTGTCAATGGGTCCGGGTCCTCCCGGGTATCACTAGACCTGGACCCGGACCCTACTTATAAAAGTTGGGTCCGGTTCCTAAATTTGTGGACCCATAACCAGACTCGTAAAAACCCCAGGATACCCGTCGGTTCCGGGTACCCATTGGGTATCAAGAAAACTATAAAAGAAAACCTTCAAAAACTTGATATATTTCTATTTTTGGCTTGAATCTAAATTATTTTTACAAATTATTATAGTTTCTTCATTAATGTACTAAATAATGATTAAATGTAAGAAAAAATCAAAAAAAAAAAAAAAAAAATCTAAGCCAAAACTAACAAAATACATATGATTTTACTAAAAAGATGAAGTAAAGTTAGAATAACCGGGTATCCATTACCCGCGGGTATCTGACGGGTATTACCCGTTTGGACCCGTTAAGATTCGGGTCCAATCGGGTAATTACCCGTCGGTTCCAAAGTTGTTAATGGGTCCAACTTTAGGACCCGGAACCAGACCCATTTCTACAGGGTCCGGGTAATGGGTACCCATTGACGCTTGATGTATTCTCAAAAATAATAAATAGAGATTTTAGATTTTATTCGTTAAAAAGAAGATTCTTGTCACATACAATAAAAAATTCCAAATTATTTGTACACAAAGTTCCTTTAATCTAGAGTTGTTAATTTGAAAACAAAACTAGTAATAAAAACCCAAGGTGACCAAACTTGTGGTACAAAAATCCCACTCAAATGTTGGGATTTATTAAAACTCAATCTTAAACTAAATTGATATAAAAACCCCAAATTTTAAAAAATTGATACAAAAACCCCAAATTTCAAAATTGGTTTCATCAAATTTTATGATGAAGCCAAAAATTGGTTTCAAATTCTATGAGGTTTCATCAAATTTTATGATGAAACCAAACTTTGGTTTCATCAAAATATTGTTTTATGGGGTTTTTGTGTTACTTTTCTTTTGACGGATTTTTTGTGGATGGATAGTGACACCTTTGGGGTTATAACTCACGGACTGATTTGAAAATATACAATAGTGTGCAATGTTGAACCAAGTTGATCTAGGATTCATTCCTAGTGCAACACAGCCAATATGAAAAAGGGACAAAAACCAGTTACAAATAGACTACTGGGAGTTGGGATCCTAGTTAGCAATTCGGGGTAAGGGTAGTAGTTCGGGACGGCATACGTACGGGAATTATACAGATTCGGATAGGTCGGATTCGGTCAAAAATCCGGTCAACGGTTCGTTGTTCGGACAGTAGTTCGGAACGGCATACGTACGTGCATATTCGATTTATAAATGAGAGTTCGGCGCTTAAAATTCTGCTTACGTATATGATAAATTGATAAGTATTATGACTTTATTACGAGACTAATTTTATTTGTATATGATTTATAAGATGGAAAAAACATTTTAGCGTGATTATTTACCATGAAGTAAACAATTTAATCGCATAAATGTATTACAAAAACGAGTTTATAGACTTCTAAACAAAAAATTGACACATAAAACACTTTGGTTAAACAACTATCAATAGAAAATTTTAATTGAATAATTGTATTTAAATATAAAGTATATAAAAAATCAAACAAAAATCAATCAACGGAACTCCTCGTCGGAGAATTACCTATGGGAGAGAGAGGTTGGGCGCGCGAACTAGGTTCGAAGTTCTAGTTCGGAAATATCATTCGGATTCTATTAGTTCGGATACGTTCGCGAATCATTCGTGAGGTCCATATAATCCGGGAACTAGGTTCGGAATTCAAATAGTTGAAGTATCATTCGGATTCTCGGTTCGGATATGTTAGGAATCATTCGGGGAATGATTCGGAGAATTACTAACTTGGGTTGGGATGAGTCAAATTATGTTGACCCTGACTCCCCGACACACTTTCGATAATTTCATGAAAACCATAAATAGACTTCAATTTTTGACCAAAATCCAACAGAATACGGTCCCCTAAGAATAAATTTAGTTATTAAAGAATTGTTTAGAGTGCGAGTCCCTGGTCTCTATAGTCTATATAACTGAATTATTGTCGATATTAAATAATCGCATAAATTAATAATTATAAAATTATATATTAATTAGTTTATCAAAATATTTTTTATTTTAAGAAAAAATAATCAACAAAATCAATCAATACACCTTATTCTATTGCTAATTGTTTTCGTTACCGTAAGATTCGCTCAATGGATGACACCATATCAAAGAATCCAAGTGAAGCGTTAGATAATAAAAAAACTAGAGAATTGCAAAATTTAATTAATGGACTGAATTATAACTGTGGAATGAATGTTGAATTCTTTTTAAACTTCCCACAAAAGGATATCATTTGATTTTGTTGGTGACAAAGAAATAATTGAGAGTGTCATAGGAAAAGACGAAAGTGATGATGTGGAAGTCGAAGATGAAACTGTAGTTGCAGAGCCACCTTCCCTTAAAGAAGCTATCAAGGCTGCAAAGAAATTATTGAATAGGTTACCTTCCCTTAGAGAAGCTATCAAAGCTGCAAAGAAATTATTGAATAGGTTTTTATTGCACTAGGAAACGACAACACCAATTTTTTTTCTAATGTTAAGAAAAATCCAAGATGAAATTCAATGTCATCAATTTTAAGAAAAACCAAGTCAAGATGAATCATTCTTTAACAAAGTAGCATAATAAATTTAAAACTAAATTTATATAAATTGGAGAGTTATTAATTTATATATTCGAAGGGACCTATAGAAAGCTATTTTTTTATTATTATTTTAGAAATTTATCGAATTATTAATTTAGCACGTTGGTTCCGACTTCGGATCGATAAAATTTATTAATTTATCGCGGATTAAATTATAGGGGTTATACTGTAAATTAGTTAATCGACTATTTTCATTAGGTATTAAACCATCCCTGGTGGCCAACTTCAAGGGCAAAGTGCAAATACACGGTTTAAAGTGAAACTTGAAAGAACAATTTCAAGGGTATTTGAGGAAACGTGTTGAAATATTGTACACCGGGCTAAAGACAACAATGTCATAAAGTTAGTGAAAAAATCTGCGGAAAGTGACAAGAGGAAATTGTACTCAGAGTCAGAGGGAGTGAGTGTGGGTGGTGGGCGCATGGGACCTTAGACAAAGATATGTCACAAGGAAGAAGAAGTGTCACATACAGATACAGTAAGATGCAACCAAAGTTGTTTTTTCAAAACAAAGTACTACGGATATGCAAAAAGCTATTGCAACATCAATCTCTTTTCAGGAGTAGTAGGTTGTGGCAGTTTCTTTTAAAGTGGTGTTATTTTGTGATAATTGACTTAGCTCAGTGCTGGGGTCATCCCATTTGAACACTCACTGTCCAGACTGCTCTAAAGAAAGTTGTCCATATCAATTTATCATTGAAAAATGGTGTCCAAGTTCTAATGAGTAAGCTCCCATAACAATTTGCCTGCCTGCTTACAGAAAGAAAAACATTACAGTGTTCAAAAAAAAAAAAAAAAAAAAAAAAAAAAAAAAATTACACCTTCTGGATGTCATATGAGGAACGACTGAACAGAGATTCGCGCACCTCTTCATGCGTTTACCAGGAAAAGGCTCGAAAGGATCCATGGACACGTATGCCAGATTTCCATCTGCATCATTAACTGTTCATAGAAATCATCTAGCATATACTGAAAGCCAACAAAAATCAAAAGATAAGATAATTTTAGCATCATAGTACAGTCAATATTTAACATTTAATCCAGTTCCAAATATTTGCATAACCATTTTGATAGAAGAAGACGTGAGGCAAAACACAAAATGAGGAAATACCGAGCGGAACTACTTGATTTCGCATGGGAAGTCTTGTATTGTCACAATTCGGTTCTCACTCCAAAAGTATAATAAACCCAAATTTAGGCTTTCACAGTAATTTCTTGCTTCTTGACAGAGTAGTAATTTCTTGCTTCTTGACTAAGTTTTAATGAAATACCAGTTCGACATTTGAAGAAGCTGCCGGAACTGCTCTTAGCTGCTTCCTAAATTGCTCAATGTTTCTGGCTCTATCAGGCAAGCCAACACTGGAACGAAAGAATAGAGATACTTCCTCCAATTTTTTTGCATTTTTCAACAAAAATCTAAGAATTTTGAACTCCGCATCACATCCTTCCGCATCTTGAATCTGGACATACTCTAGGTGAGACAACATTTCTGGCGATGACAATCCTGATTCCCAATCATCTCCAACGTCCGTTAAATTTGACTGTATCCAAACAATCAAAAGAACGGTAGGTCACTTAGTGATTCCAAAATTGTTGAAGAAAAATAAATGTCGCCATTCCAGACCAATTTATAAAACGAAGAGCTTGGTTAAATGTTACCTTCTCTAGTTCAAGGTAAATTGTGTCTACGTTAGGAGAAATGCTGAGTAAGTATGCTATAGCCCGCAAGCAACCTCTTGTAGGCCACATTCCCAGTGTTAAGCATTTTAAGTTACATAGGCGAGGTGGTTGATAGTCTAATAAGTCAGGAGCTTGTGAGAGAACCTTGAGAAACAAAAAGAAAATCCTTAATCACTAAAATTATTTAAAAGTTAAAACACTTCCACATATATGTTAAGATAATTTTTGGAAACACACATACCTCGAGGAATCCAGGTGATAGTCTCAATTTATTCACCATATAAACCGCTCCAAGACATTTCATCATACGTATAGCATACACTTCTTTTTCCTCCGAAGGCAGATTAGAATATGTTTCTGCATTCTCATCTTCTTCGTTTTCTTTGAGTATCATGCATAAAGCAACCTCGGATAATGGGGAACAGTTTTCTAAAGAATAATCTTGTGTCAGGAAAGATCTGCAATGGAATTCTTCCAAAATTGGAGCACGCAGCTTGATAATCCTAGGCATACTATAATTTAGCCAACAAGCGTATGTAAACTTCTTAAGGCTGACAGAACCAACAATCAAATTCCTTTGATTATCAGTTTGTATATCGCAATCGATTATCTCCAAAGTTTCAAGAATTGGACAACTCGATAGGAGTTTATTAGCTAATTCTACATTGGAGAATGATAATCCATCTAAAACTAGTACTTCGAGCCGTGGCAAATACATTGATCTTGGCAGAGTAATATCCACATATCTGACAGCAGCATACATTCCTATTACCAGCTTCCGTAGTGACTTACAATTAAGGAGACGTTGAGGAATTTCATATGCCGAATTTTGCAATTGCTGGATTACCATAGTTATTTCTTGAACATTATACTTGACGGCATTAAGGATCCATCTGTTGACATGCATTATCACTGAATTATCATATTCACAGTTGTCCCAATCCAAACTAAACTTCTGAATATCGGTGTCATCATGAAATATGAATACAACATCCACAAGCGTTATGAACTTCTCAGCATTCTCCCGCGAAAACAAACTCCTATTGAAATTGAGAAATGGCAGAGATTTCCAGATATCAATCCATCGTTTCGACAAAACACAAGTCTGGACTGCATATTTAGTATCAAAGAAAGACATGATATGGTGAATCAGTCCATCAGGTAACCTACTGATTCTATCTTCCCCATTAAAATATGGGTATGCATTTCTTGTTTCTTCCATTCTTTATAGGTTAACCTAAACCCCCAAAAATTTGTTGTTCAGAATCCCAAAATCTCCAATTTTCACACTGAGATAAAAACCCTTAACTCCAATTTTGCAATGAATTACTCTGCCATAAAACCCTAAAATCAAATTTTGCTGATCATTAGTGTTTGTAATGGAAAACCCAGAATTAATACATGGAAACAAAGAGTACCTATTGAGTGTAGAAATTTCTGATGAGTAGTTAACTAATGGTTTCTTTCAGAATCTCTAATTAATCAATCAACCAGTAGAAACTCTTCCGTAGATGATGAATTGGGTAAAATGGAAGGAACCCTAAACCCCGAAATTAGATGCGAAGAAATCAAAAACCCACAAATCAAAAAAAAGGAAGAGTACCTTTGAAATGGCTGGTCTGCAAGTGCGATTGCTTAAACCCTCGCTGTAATAGCTGAAAGCTAAACCTAATTCATTTTGGGGAAACCGGAGGAGCTACTCAGAGAGTGGAAGGATAGGTGGAGGAGTCGTTTAGTTTATATCAACACGCTCACTTATCTAAGAGCAAAGACACTGAGTTGGGCGTGGGCAAGGGCAAATTTGGGAGTTAGCCCATCAACGAATCTCAAAGTAGGGACGAGGGTCGACAAGATAAACTTGTTTTGAGGCATACTGAATTTCTTTTGAGGCATATTAAGGCTTTGTTTGGTATTGCGGTAGCTTTTATAAAAGTAATTTTCTGTTGTGCGTTGCTATGAGCAAAAAGTAGTTAAGAATTTCTTTTGAGGCATGTTAAGGCTTTGGATAATTGTTCTTCATCAATTAGATCAGGACCATTTGCAGGTACTCCTACTTAAACCATAAGTTTCTCAAATACTCCTCTAGTACCCCCATTTCTCAGAGTTGTGTAGTCCTCTTCATGAGTGGTTATGAGAATGTAGTAGTTTCTTCTTCTTTTCCAAACATCCACTTCAATTCTGCTTTGCATTTCCTTGTTAGTATTGATGAAATTGCTAACTCTGGAGGTTTGGAAGCAAATATTGGAGCTTTCCAATAAAACACCCTTTCCAATCTTGAGGCTGCTTGGTTATTATGTTATCTGGGTTGAGGTGTAGGTGTTGTTCACTATTGGAGGTGTAGGTAATGATGTTGATTTCAAGAAGAAGTATGAAGTGGAAGGCTTTAATTTGAATTTTGTTCACGAGCACAAAACTGAGTTTTTACATACATGGAAAAGTTATCAACACTTTGGATGTTTGTGGTTGAATAATAAAAGAAACTTGTTTGCAGGTGACTTTCTTCAAGGACTTTGTAGCAGGGGTCTGGATAGTTACTGGATAATGGTACCTTGGATAGCAACCTGATAAAAAAAATTCAATAGAAAAGTTGTGATGTTAGTAGTGAAGATAATATATAGAATGATCCGAGTTACCCGATTTCGAAGATGGTGAGTCTTGATATTATTATTAGACGATTTGGGGTGTAAGCTTTTATTGGACCAAAAACTAGCTTTGAGATTGCTTCTCCACTTAACGGTCTCCAAAGGGTGTACATTGAGTTTACGAGTCCAACAAATTTCCAATCAACATTAGTAAGACTGCGAATCAGATGGAAGAGATTGAGATTGTGTATGTGGGAGCGCTGCATGTTTGCTTCTCAAGAGGATTATGTGTCCCTCCATTACTGGTGCCAGGTGTGAGAGAATCCAGCAAAGCATATCCATCTGTCAAGAATGCCAATTGATTAAACAGTGGTTTGAAGCGTGCGGGAAACCATTTTTTGCAGCTAAGGCTATAAAAGCCTATGTTCGGGAGAATTGAAATGACATGGAGATAGGGGGAAAGGATTAGAGAGAGGGAATGCGATCGTTGGGAAGAGTTTTCATTTATTGGTGAAGCGACCGAAGAGCCCAAGATGATAGCCTTTAAAAGGGTATGTTCAATAGCCGGAGAAACCAATTGTTCTGTCTTTGTCAGAGTTCTTTCTCCACCAGGTTTTCTTGTCACATATTCTTCTTCTTTCACCATGGTTGATGAGCAACAAAACATCGATCGAAAGGGGAAGTGAAAATTTGTTGATGTGGATATTGAGCCTCGAATTCATTGGTATCCTTATGATCATGATTTGAGCCGACTATCATATGGAATAACATTTCCGCAAGGATGTGAATCTCCTAATTTCAGGGAAATTTTTGATTGGTATTTGAAGGATATGCAACATAATATGGAGGTGAAGCTTGAAGAGTGCATGCAAGAGGATGGGCCTCCTGGTATTATGCATGAATTGTTGCTCGATTCTCCAGTTGAGCAGTTGATCCAATTTTTCAATCAGCCCAAACCATTGCGAATTAATCAAGATACCCGAAATCCTTTTCTCAGGCCTGATGTTGACGTTGAGCATGGAGGTTGTAGGATGTCTGGAGCTGTGCATATTGGTGAGAGAAGGACTGCTGATATTAATTCTTCTAATGTTGTTGATGGTGAAGTTCCAGTTCCAACTGAGAAGCCCAAGCGTGTTGGTTCTGACGATGATAATTGGGTATTGTATGCATATCATCCAAAATATGGGCCTTAGTGAATAAAGGAGTTTCCGTCATTGCTGATTGATCCTCGTCTCTGGATTGAGTCGAGTTGTATTTCAGTCGATCACTCTTTCTGCAGCAAAGCGATTCATGGTAAGGCAAATGTCTGCAAAACCTTGGCGATTTGATGAACCGATGCATTTTCCTGTGATGGATGCTCTTTGCCCTGCTACTGGAAGAATAGGTCGAGCAATTTTTGCCGGAAACAACCAACCCACCGTCGGTCCGAGTGCCGTTCCAACTCAGCCAATGAACACTTCCAGCAATGGAGCAAGTGTTACTGAAGAGCCAGAGCACTTTGATCAAGGTATGGATGTTGATGATGTTAAAGAGCAGCAGCCACCACCGTCTGTGATTCGAACTCCAAGACCAGTCAGGCGAGTGACTCGGAGTCAAACTCGCACTGTTAGCCAGGGGACTCGGAGCAGGACTCCGAATTTGAAGTAGTAGGTAAAGATGATTATCTTTTCTCTTTCTCACTGTTAATCTCTTGAGAGGGTGAGATTTTTTGGGGTTTAAGGTTAATTTAAGAACAGCTTGGAAAACTTTTTTGTGATGTTGGTTAATGTTTTTATGGGTACTGTTGATGTTTTGAAGATGTTTATGCTTGTGATTTAATGTTATGTGTTGATGGTTGATGAATATTTGAATTGAAACTGTGTCAGTTTGGAATTTTATGTGATTGTTGTGGAATAAACTTGAGTGATCTTGCTTTGATTTTCTAGAGACTAGTTTGTATGCTTTAGATTTTTCCAAAGAAAAAGAAAAATTCACCGTAGCAGGTGGTTTATCAAGATGAAGCTCATAAGAGGTTTCACTGTAATATTTGAAATAGAAGTTGAATTGAACATTTGGTTTCTTAATGTGGAACCAATAGGATGGATAAAACATATAATCAGATTGATGAACAGAGATTTCATCAGATAGATAGGGATAATTAGTTATGAAATCTCTGAGATTTATGGGTTCCTTTATGTTATGAAGATTATTCTTGAAATTGATAGAATTAAGGATATTTTGGATATTTGTGATATGGGTGGTCAATATGATAGAGGTGATTGTAGGGATATTGTTAGATGTGATTGCAGGAGTCATTGTAGTGAACATAGTGATTTCAGAGTTGCTATAAGTGATTGAAGGAGTCTTTGTAGTGAACATAGTGATTTCAGAATTTCCTGTTGAGTTTTCTGTGATTTGATAGCTTCTGGTGATGGTCTCTTGATTGATAGCCAATATGATTCAAATTCCAGGAAGTTAGATGTTGTTCTTCATGAAAAGATAGGGAAGACTCCGGGAGAAATTTGGTGAGAACTCAGAGAAAATTTCGACGAAGAAGGACCGTTAGGCTAGAAGAAGACAAGCCAACGAAAAGAAAGAGCCGGAATAGAAGAAGTTCAGGTGATTGGGGAGTTTTGGTTTGTATGACTCATTCTCTCCCTTTAGATTGAAAAACCTTTTGAAGAATGCAAAAGCTTTGCTGACCAAAGCTTATGCTTTTGTAGGTTTTAAAAGCTCCTCCTCCCCAACTTTTAAAAATTGAGGAATTTGTGAAGTGCTTTGGATAAAAAGCATTTGATATTTTTTTTACTAAACACCAATTTCAAAAATTATTGACATATAAAGGTTTTGAAAGTGCTTTTGGAAAAATAAAAGCATTACCAAACCCAGCCTAAATAATGCTTAAATAAGGTCACTAAATAAAAAAAAACAACACCCCTTATCCACCTATTTTGATAATGTCATAACTACCCTTACATAATTAGTGTTAATGATTATGATTAGATTTGATTAACTAATAATTTTTAATTTTTTTAATTTTTTATTATTGGATAAAATACATTAACTAGTTGGAAACCTAACAAACCAATCTCCAACAACATACTACTACATTAATTGAACAGGTTGCCGAGCTTGCCTACCAGCGAGCCTCATGGGTAACCTAGCCGAAGCGGATGGGGGGGCTGAGATTGTGTCACAAGGGGGGCAAACTAACTCTACCTTCCATGTTAATTTCTGCAATATTACGCCATTAGGGTCTCGAACCTAGGACCTCCTGGAATGCATGAAACTTTAGAGTATGGGGATGACCAGCTGAGCTTGGTAGGATTGATTAAAAATTAAATTATTAGTGGTAAATTAGTAGAGAAATCAAATTTATGTGAGAGAGTTGGGATCTTTGAGAGGAAAAGAAGAAGAAGAAGAAGAAGAAGAAGAAGAAGAAGAAGAAGAAGAAGAAGAAGAAGAAGAAGAAGAAGAAGAAGAAGAAGTGAAGAAAAAAACTTGGGTTTTGAGATTTTAGTGATTATAAGTGACCAAAATGTGTGATTCAAATCAGAGGTAGACTTCTATATGAGGTTTAATGTCCTCTTTATAAGTTGAATCTGTTATAAGTTGAATCGGTCAAAAAATTGAATTTTTAAAACCCAGATCTACTGACCAGATGAACGGTTCGAGTGATAACTTTTCACTTGTTAGCCAAACCTAGTTATTTTTTCAAAAAACAGAGGTTCGACTGACAAGTTATCATCCGAACTTCACTCTGTAACTGATAAATTTAGGTTCGGATGATTCGAACAAAATCTAGCAAAGTCGCATCAGCCGAACATAGTGTTTCTCTAAATCATATACTAGGTTTGGCTCAAAATTGATATTCCAAGATCATCCGAACTGATCTTCTGAAAATTTAAAACGAAGAACAAGGCTAGGTTTGGATGATTCGACCAAAATCTAGCAAAGTCGCATTAGCCGAGCATAGTGTTTCTCCAAATCATATCCTATAGGTTCGACACAAAATTTATATTCCAAGATCAGCCAAACTGATCTTTTCAAAACCCGAATTTCATCTTTGAAATCATATTCTATCGATCAAACAAAATAAAATCAATCAAAAACAAGATTGATTTGTTACAAATACATTCTAAAATACATCTAAGAGCAATTGAGATTTTTATTTCGCACTCTAACATCGCTCACTTCGATTCGTGTTTCCTTTGCTTGATTAATTGCTTGATTGAATTGGAGCCCAAGATTTTTAATTTTAAAGGTTTTTTTGATTTTTGATTTTAGGTTTTTAAGGATAAGTGCACTCTAGTAATTTAAATTTTTTTAGGATATATAGGTGTTGATGGTGGTTTTTTAAACAAAGGGTAAAATCGTAAAACCCCAAATAACCTATTGTCGCCGGTGACACATTTATTAGAATATTTAATGCATGTAGTCAGTAATTAATAGGGGGTATTTTTTCAAATTAGGGTTACAACGAACAAAACCCTAATTCCCCTCCGTGCCGATGGCAAATCATGCCATCCACACCTAGCCCAAGCTAGCCGCGCCATGCCAAACGCACTCTGCCTTGGCCCTAGCTATGCTATTCACACAAAACGCGCCGAAACATGCCAACCATGCTAGCCGCACCTCCGTGCCAATGGCAAATCATGCCAGCCACACCTAGCCCAAGCTATCCGCACCTCTATGCCAATGGCAAATCATGCCAGCCATACCAAACGCGCCGAAGCATGCCAACCATGCTAGCCGCACCTCCGTGCCAATGGAAAATCATGCCAAATACACCCTAGCCCAAGCTAGCCGCACCTCTCGTGCCAATGGAAAATCATGCCGCCCACACCAAACGCGCCAAAGCATGCCAACCATGCTAGCCGCACCTCCGTGTCAATGGCAAATCATGCCAGCCACACTTAGCCCAAGCTAGCCGCACCATGCTAAACACACTCTGCCTTGGCCCTAGCTACGCTGGTCACGCCACGCCAAGCCAAATACCCTTACCTTGGCCCTAGCCGCGCCATGCCAATGTAGCGCCCGCACCTAGGCTTGCAAACCATGTAACCTAGGCAAAATTGGCCACGCATGCCATTGGCACATGCCAACACGCTCGCTGGTAGCTTTTTCTACCAGGGCGCGACCCAAATTGGCCACGCATGCCATTGTCACATGCCAACACGCTCGCTGGTAGCTTTTTCTACCAAGGCGCGGCCCAAATTGGCCACGCATGCCATTGGCACATGCCAACACGCTCGCTGGTAGCTTTTTCTACCAAGGCGCGACCCAAATTGTCCACGCATGCCATTGGCACATGCTAACACGCTCGCTGGTAGTTTTTTCTACCAGGGCGCGAACCCAAATCGGCCACGCATGCCATTGGCACATGCTAACACGCTCGCTGGTAGCTTTTCTACCAGGGCGCGACCCAAATTGGCCACGCATGCCATTGGCACATGCCAACACGCTCGCCGTATCTTTTTCTACCAAGGCGCGACCCAAATTGGCCACGCATGCCATTGGCACATGCCAACACGCTCGCTGGTAGTTTTTTCTACCGTATGCGACCCAAATTGGCCACGCATGCCATTGGCACATGCCAACACACTCGCCGGGTAGCTTTTTCTACCAAGGCGCGACCCATATTGGCCACGCATGCCATTGGCACATGCCAACACGCTCGCTGGTAGCTTTTTCTACCAAGGCGCGACCCAAATTGGCCACGCATGCCATTGTCACATGCCAACACGCCATTTGGTAGATTTTTCTACCAAGGCGCGACCAAATTGGCCACGCATGCCATTGGCACATGCCAACACGCTCGCTGGTAGCTTTTTCTACCAAGGCGAAACCCAAATTGGCCGAGCATGCCATTGGCACATGCCAACACGCTCGCTGGTAGCTTTTTCTACCAGGGCGCGACCCAAATTGGCTACGCATGCCATTGGCACATGCCAACATGCTCGCTGGTAGCTTTTTCTACCAAGGCGCGACCCAAATTGTCCACACATACCATTGGCACATGCCAACATGCTCGCTGGTAGCTGTTTCTACCAAGGCGCGACCCAAATTGGCCACGCATGCCATTGGCACATGCCAACATGCATCGCTGGTAGCTTTTATTACCAGGACATAGCCCTAATGGCCATGCGTGCCATTGACACATTCCAAACACACACGCTGGTAGCCTAACTTGCAAACCGTGCAGCCTACCACCAAGGCATTCAACACACGCTGGTAGCCTAACTTGCAAACCGTGCAACCTACCACCAAGGCATTCCTCACACGCCATTGGCACTTGCCACACACGTCACTAGCAGGCATTGCCACTTACATTCAACGTACAACCTACCACCAAGGTATTCCTCACATGCCATTGGCACATGCCACACACGCCACTAGCAGCCTGCATTGCCACTTGCACTCAAGGTGCAAACCCGCAACAAAGGCATTCCGCACATGCCACACGCGCCACTAGCAGCGCCACTTGCACTCAAGGTGCAACCGACACTCGAGATATCAACACAAACCTGGGGATGCTTTTCGGTGGTTTTGGTTTGACGGTCACACCTTGCAGCGTACACTACGCTCACATTAAGAAAGCGTGAAAAGGAATAAAGCGGTCAAATAAATGAGGAAATAATGGTGAAAACGTTTTCACCCATAAACACCATGCTACCACCTCCTCCCATTATTTCACCCTTTTACTCTCTTCCTTCATGAGGCCAGGGTACGTTTCAATCTCGACTTGTATAAATAGTTCTTACCTATTTCCACCGCACACAAGTCTCGGTCAGAGAAAAAATACAACACTCTCGTAAAAGGCAACTTTGCAAGCTCTCCAAAAATCTTTCATCTCTTGCAAGCTTCCTAAGCTTTCATTTTCTCGATACAAGTCGAGACATTACTCTCCTGCACTATTCTCGGTCTCAACACCTTTCTTTGCTTCCCTCCCTCGAATCAACCCTTCTCCTCCAATTTGTGACTGAAGCAAGTCTGGAACGACCATTTCTTGGTTTAGGCCGGATTTGTACAGATTGATCTCTCGAATCTATAAAGTGCTCACGTGCAGCAAATTTGTTTAGGGTTTAAACCAGTTTCTCACTCACATACTGAATTTACAAAATCGGCGAAACGATTTTTACCCATAAACAATTGGCGACCAAAGCGGGAGGTTCGATCTTTCGGTTACAATGTCAATTTTCATCCAGTGATCTCATTCTTCGACCCAGATGTCAAGATGGTAGAGGAAGGCGATCCACTCCGACTCCTGCTCGCGACGACTCGATTATCGGTCATGACGCTGACAAGGGATGATCTGGGACTTTCCCGACATGTGTTCCCGGAGGAGATAGAAGTAGACGATCCGCCCAAGGATCAATGGCTCGGTTATCGACAAAATTCAAGAACGACCGGGGACTTTCCACGACGGTGTTCCCCGAGGATAGAAATGGACGATCCGCCCAAGGATCAATGGCTCGGCTATCGATGTACTCGATGAACGACCGGGGACTTTCCACGACGGTGTTTCCCATAAAACTCGGTTGTGCACCCTAAGGTTTCCTTTTCATCAAGAGACCGAAAAAGCCAAGTAAGTCCTACCTAGACAAGATACATGGTTCGCTCTTTCAAGTTTTCACTGAATGATAAAACCAATAGCCATGTTATGTTTCACCCCATGTCATCTACCAAACACACGGTTCCATGGTTCTCCGGGATGCTTGCAACACTTTCAATCATAACCAAGACAACATCATTTCCAAATACAATTCATTCCAAGAGAATAATCCAAAACCATCAAGGTAACATTTATCTCGTCAACCCCAAAAATCCGTAAAATCAAAACCATAAACCAAAGGCTTTCCATTTGCCTTTCAAAACAAAAAAACCTAAAAATAAGAAGTTCAAAATACGTAAATGTATTCAAGGGAAGTTTTCCAACATCGGCTTGCTCCTCTTAGAAAAGGCCTCCCTCGTGCCTCTGAGAGCCGCCTTTTCAACTTCAAATGCCCGCACAATTATTTGAATTCCGCTTCCCGCTTCTTCACCATGTCTCGCGAAGGACCTTCAATGTTTCACCGTAAACTTGTCGACCTCCTGAGAAACCTTCAACGAACCAAAGAACGTTGAATTCAAAGTTTACACACATGTCACGATAGAACCTCCAACTCGAGATTACATCCCCGAAACGTATGACCAAATACGTTGCACATGTCATCAATCGAAGACAAAGCTTCCTCCACCCGCTTACTGTGACGCGCTTACCGTGACGCTGCTTACCAGACGCGCAAGATACCGTGACGCGCATGCCGTGACGCGCATGTCGCACACATGACACACGCGTATGTCGCCCACATTACCACACCTGCGCTAACGGCTTGCATCCTTCCAAATAAGCTAACATCTTGCGCCCTTCCAAGACCATCTCCTCCGCTCCACAACCAGCCAAAGCAACAGCATCCTCACCCTTCGAAACAAGTGCCATGGCTCCAAAGACTCCGTGATCAAACCGTGCCATATCTCGCGCAATACACTTACGATCACTGTAACCGAGACGCTTCCTCCACCCAACGTTTCTTCTAGCACGATAGCTCCAACCGTCACCGAGACGCTACTCCACCATCAGGGCAACGTACTGGAAGAGCCAGAAGAATCCTACCTTCTTTTACCACTGTTGATTTGATGAAAGACAAAGGCACTTCAGCAGGATGTGCGTTTATAGATGAAGAGGCTCGCGTTGCTTTTGAATGCCCAATAGAAGGGAATCAGCAATCCAATTTCATCACACGTAAAGATCGGGAACGACTTCTCCAAAATCGAGGCAAAGTTATGTGAGATTCTATATTTCTCCAAGGCGTAGCGTCAAGGCATATTTGCATCCCTCAACCGCACTACATCAGGAAAGCATCCTTTTCCATCCAGGGAAGCCGTTCCCAAACCTCAACCTCTCATGGAAAGCAGATCGATAGATGGAACTGGGGACTCCTAACCAATGTATTGTAACCGTCAAGGCTCTGAGAGTTTAAAGGCGCCGTTTTGACGTTCTCTCCGGAAGTGGCTCCACTTCAACGTTCTCCCGAAGCGCTCCGCCTTCAACGTTCGCTTCAAGAACCGCCTCCGCTTCAACGTTCGCTCTAGCAGCCGCTCCGCTCAAGCGTTATCTCCATAAGCCGCATTTGGCTCCTTAAGTTTCAACATCCTATCCAAGAGCCGAAGCCGCTTCAACACCACTCCTTCTTGCAAAGGGTTGTGCCACCACGCTCCCCACGTCAAGGATCATGATCGCAGCCAGCCAACCTTCATAGTCGTGGCCACCTTTTGATCCACCCGCCATCCTCAAAACAAGATGAATGCATAATAACCGCGACCGAGTACTTTACCAAGTGGGTTGAAGTTGTCCCGCCTCGAATGGAACCACCGGAGCCACGATCGCGGCGTTCTTCAAGGAACACATCATCTGCCGTTTTGGCGTACCTTAACACGTCATCACCGACAACGACACGCCTTTTGCTAACAAGCAAGTATAGGAACTACTTGATAGGTACGACATTAAAACAAGTATTCTCTACCATCTACTATCCCAGGGGAAATGGGAAAGCCGAAAGTACCAACAAGACTCGAGCCGAATCCTCACCAAACAAGATACACGATAATCCCAGACTGCACGAGCAATTTCCAATGGCTCTATGGGCGACAGAGCATCTCCTAGAAGCTCCACCCCGCATGACTCCCTACTCCCTCGTCTCACGTACATGCACTCGATCCTCCTAGCGGAAATCAAGATCCCGTCTGCCGAATCGCCGCAGCAAGTGGACCTCAAGGAATGAAGCCGAAACACTCAAGGCCAGAATCGCAAAACTAGGTATTATAGACTCCAGAAGATCCCGGGCGGAGGAACATGCACAAGCATACATAAACATGATTTCTAGGGCATACAACAGCCATGTAAAATCCAGTGGTTTTTAAGGAAGGAGATCTGGTGCTAAAAACCGCCAAACACATCCAAAGAAATGCATCGGACCAAGTTTTATCCCAAATGGGAAGAGTCGTACATGATAACTAAAAGGCGTATGACAAAGGTTACTACAAGATTATCAAAGAAGATGGGGAAAGCTAGAGGCGGTCATCAACGGAAAGTGGCTTAAGGCATACTACGCCTAATCACTTCCCTGCCTTCAAACTTCGTGATACAAGTCAGAAAAGTCCATCTAATAAATTATAATCCCTACAAAATATCATCTTCAATCGACCATGATATTTTTCAGTCCTACTCTTCAAGTCTCGAGTTAACTCTTCAATCCCTGAGACTCCAAGGCCAAAGCTTTCTCTTCTTCAAAGATGGCTTTTGTAAGGTGAATCACACCAAGAAGAATACCAAACTTTGTCGACCTTCACAATATTGAGACGATGCCGCAACCAAATGCAATATTAAACTCCAAGGATTCTCGGTGGACACCATGTTCTCCCACAAGAAGACGGATGGATATATTCTCCATCTCAAAGAATCATTGGCAAAAGACATTTCACTACTTAAAACCAAGGTGTACGAACAAAGACTTCACTACGCTCCCGGTAGCGATATGACCGTATGTTTTCCATATCCTCATATAAAGGACCATGAATTCTTTCCGCACCAGAAACCGCCAACATTCCGATAATCGAGGAGAGACAACCCGTTTGAGTCTCAAACGACGAACTCGTATAGGGGTATTCATGACAAGAGAGCCCTAAATCGGGCGTTCTCCAAGTCTACAAAGAGCCAACAAGGTTGGATTTGAAGGGAGGGGAACGACTAGGTCATCCTCATCGATAACAAGAACGCATGCTCCAACGGGATATCTCTCGCACAAAAGGAAAATTTTCCATTCATCAAACAAGCTGTAAAGCGTACGTCGGTCCACCAAAGAAGAAGAAAATATACCGTATGATTTTCTTAACCCGAATAACCTTTGTTGGGATGCTCCCGCCGAGTCGACCTCGCCTTCACCCGGAGAACCCGGGTCGGGTTAGAAGATGGTTCGCCTCTCGTGCGACATGACAAAGAGAGAAACTCAACAAGAAGAACCCTTTCTCAAACGAGGGAGATGATGCAATTACGTTGGGTATGAATACTAACCTTAAAAAAGGAAAGGAAGCAACGAGGGACATAACGCTCGATTTTAGCATGGATAATGCCCCTGATTGAAGCCGCGCGTGAAGGAAGGCAAAACAAGGAAACTTTGCTATCTCAGAAACACCTACTCCTCCTTGTTTACACCGGTCCCGCCAGCCTAGCGCAATTAGCTTCCCCACCTTGCGCCGGTCCCACCAGCTAGCACACTCGCCTTCCCAACTCACGCCCAACTTCCCAATGTCGCCTGCTTGCACCTATCCCCACCAATTGCGCCAACTTCCCAATGACCGCCCAAGTCGCGCCAAAGCTAGCACACTCGCCTTTCCCTACCTTGCGCCGATCCCGCCACCTAGCACGCTCGCTTTCCCAACTCACGCCCAACTTCCCAACGTCTCCCAAGTTGCACCGGTCCCACCAATTGTGCCAACTTCCCAATGACCGCCAAGTCGCGCCAATGAAGCACACTTTCAGCTTCATCACCTTGCGCCGGTCCCGCCAAATAGCACACACACTTTCCCAACTCGCGCCAACTTCTCAATGCCGCCTGACTTTCTTGTCTCTCAATGATGTTGACTCCCAATCGTTCCAGCCTCCCGATTTGTGCGAAACTGCCAGAGGCAAGGATTCCAAATCCTATTTATAAAAAGGTCAGACAAGCCTCCTCACTTCTCTTTAGGATTTGTCATTGATAGTTTGTCACCATCTTATGCTTACCTCGCAACAAATCTCCCTGTTCCGAGCTGCAGGGGACTTAATGTTGATGGTGGTTTTTAAACAAAGGGTAAAATCGTAAAACCCCAAATAACCTAATGTCGCCATGACACATTTATTAGAACATTTAATGCATGTAGTCGGAATTAATAGGGGTATTTTTTCAAATTAGGGTTACAACGAACAAAACCCTAATTCCCCTCCGTGCCGATGGCAAATCATGCCCGCCCACACCTAGCCCAAGCTAGCCGTGCCATGCCAAACGCACTCTGCCTTGGCCCTAGCTATGCTATTCACACCAAACGCGCCGAAGCATGCCAACCATGCTAGCCGCACCTCCGTGCCAATGGAAAATCATGCCAGCCACACCTAGCCCAAGCTAGCCGCACCTCTATGCCAATGGAAAATCATGCCAGCCATACCAAACGCGCCGAAGCATGCCAACCATGCTAGACGCACCTCCGTGCCAATGGCAAATCATGCCAGCTACACCTAGCCCAAGCTAGCCGCACCTCTGTGCCAATGGCAAATCATACCAGCCAAACGAAACGCGCCAAAGCTTGCCAACCATGCTAGCCGCACCTCCGTGCCAATGGAAAATCATGCCAGCCACACTTAGCCCAAGCTAGACGCACCATGCCAAACACACTCTGCTTTGGCCCTAGCTACGCTGGTCACGCCACGCCAAGCCAAACACCCTTACCTTGGCCCTAGCCGCGCCATGCCAAAGTAGCGCCCGCACCTAGGATTGCAAACCATGCAACATAGGCCAAATTGGCTACGCATGCCATCGGCACATGCCAACACGCTCGTTGGTAGCTTTTTCTACTGTGGCACGACCAAATTGGCCACGCATGCCATTGGCACATGCCAACACGCTCACGGTAGCTTTTTTCTACCAAGGCGCGACCCAAATTGGTCACGCATGCCATTGGCACATGCTAACACGCCGCCGGTAGCTTTATCTACCAAGGCGCGACCCAAATTGGCCACGCATGCCATTGGCACATGCCAACACGCCGCCGGTAGTTTTTTTCTACCAGTATGCGACCCAAATTGGCCACGCATGACATTGGCACATGCCAACACGCTCGCCGGTAGCTTTTTCTACTGTGGCGCGACCCAAATTGGCCACGCATGCCATTGGCACATGCCAACACGCTCGGGTAGCTTTTTCTACCAAGGCGCGACCCAAATTGGCCACGCATGCCATTGGCACATGCCAACACGCTCCGGTAGTTTTTTCTACTGTAGGCGACCCAATTGGCCACGCATGCCATTGGCACATGCCAACATGCTCGTCGGTAGTTTTTCTACTGCATGCGACCCAAATTGGCCACGCATGCCATTGGCACATGCCAAAACGCTCGCTGGTAGCTTTTTCTATCTAGGGGCGACCCAAATTGGCCACGCACACCATTGACACATGCCAACACGCTCGCTGGTAGCTTTTTCTACCAAGGCGCGACCCAAATTGGCCACGCATGCCATTGGCACATGCCAACACGCCGCCGGTAGCTTTTTCTACCAAGGCGCAACCCAAATTGGCCGAGCATGCCATTGGCACATGCCAACACGCTCACTGGTAGCTTTTTCTACTGCATGCGCGACCCAAATTGGCCACGCATGCCATTGGCACATGCCAACATGCTCACGCCGGGTAGTCAAGCTTCTACCAAGGCGCGACCCAAATTGGCCACGCATGCCATTGGCACATGCCAACATGCATCGGGCCGGTAGCTTTTCTTACCAGGACATAGCCCTAATGGCCATGCGTGCCATTGACACATTCCAAACACACACGCTGGTAGCCTAACTTGCAAACCGTGCAGCCTACCACCAAGGCATTCCACACATGCTGGTAGCCTAACTTGCAAACCGTGCAACCTACCACCAAGGAATTCCTCATACGCCATTGGCACTTGCCACACACGTCACTAGCAGGCATTGCCACTTACACTCAACGTACAACCTACCACCAAGGCATTCCGCACATGCCATTGGCACATGCCACACACGCCACTAGCAGCTCTGGCATTGCCACTTGCACTCAAGGTGCAACCCGCAACAAAGGCATTCCGCACATGCTAATGGCACATGCCACACGCGCCACTAGCAATGCCACTTGCACTCAAGGTGCAACCAACACTCGATATATCAACACAAACTGGGGATGCTTTCCAGTGTTTTGGTTTGCGGTCACAAACTTGCACAGACACTACGCTCACATTAAGAAAGCGTGAAAAGGAATAAAGCGGTCAAATAAATGAGGAAATAATGGTGAAAACGTTTTCACCCATAAACACCATGCGGTTACCACCTCCTCCCATTATTTCACCCTTTACTCTCTTCCTTCATGAGGCCAGGGTACGTTTCAATCTCGACTTGTATAAATAGGTCTTACATATTTCCACCAGACAACAAGTCTGGGTCAGGACAAAAATACAACACTCTCGTAAAAGGAAACTTTGCAAGCTCTCCAAAAAGCTTTCATCTCTTGCAAGCTTCCTAAGCTTTCACTTTCTCGATACAAGTCGAGACACTACTCTCCCCTGCACTATTCCGTCTCAACACCTTTCTTTGCTTCCTCCCCAAATCAACCCTTCTCCTCCACTTTGTGACCGAAGCAAGTCCGGAACGGCCATTTCTCGCTTAGGCCGGACTTGCATGCAGATTGATCTCTCGAATCTATAAAGTGCTCACATGCATCACATTTGTTTAGGGTTTAAACCAGTTTCTCACTCACCTACCGAATTTACCAAAATCGGCGGAAACGATTTTTACCCATAAACAATAGGTAATTGCACTACCTTTAGACACCCCTTATAAACCCACACTAGATGGGATAATGAATGAGTATGCCTCAAAAAAATCCAGTATGCCTCAAAACAGGTTTCGATAAGATTGAAGTCGTTGGTCATTGAAGGATAATTTTTTTTTTGACCACTTCAGGTTAAGCCCACCAAGTCTCAAGTTTCCTTTTTGTCAGTGTACAATATTTTCATTTTTCAGGTAATGCACTCAAATTTCTGTCATTTGTTTTCCTTGAAAAGCTCGATTTTCTATCTATTTAGAGTCGTTCCTATGGAATAAACAATCAAAGTTTTGTTCATTTTGCTCCCACTATGGACTAATCATACTTGAAAAATGGATGGGCAACCCGATAAATTTGAGGGTTTGTCAGGTGCGGCAGTAGATTAGGTGCGCAACTGATAAAAAACCGCGAGGCGGCACCAAACACGCTGGCGTGTTATCCAAAGATGCTGGCGTGTGACACCAAACCGCCAGCTTTTCCTTCAAACGCTAGCGTCTGAAGTGAGCACGTCAGCGTGTGATCTAAAACGCCAACCGTTACTTTTCAATCTCGTCATCCAACGGTTCTTATTCATTTCCCTATAAATTCAGCTCATCCTCAAACTTAAAACTCATACCTTCTTCATTTCTACCTCAAAATTTCGCAATTTCATATCATTTCAATACTCACTTTTCCTTCATTTCAAGCACAACTACTCATATCAACTCAATCCACCAGATTTGTTTTTTATAAATTCCATTTCTAACAAATATGTCATGCTCATCGCAACAAACACTACAAGGATTTTAAGATAATTAAACAAGCTATTCTCCTTAGACACTTCAACAATGAATGCACGATAACTTATTGTATGGACTAAGCAAATGGATATGGCGGAAAAATATCTCCCTCAACAAACTGGACATTATGAGAATGTGGAAGAAGACGAAGATGATGCCTTGGAAGAAGACGAAGATGAATACCGTCTTAATTAGATGTAACTAATTTTAATTCTTATTTAGTAGTTACGTTTAATGTAAATGTAATCGTCTAGTTAAAATTAGTATAATTGCCTTAATTTTAATTTTAAGATTGGTCTTACTACATGAAAATAAAATCATTAAATTGAAAAACAAACAACTTAAAGGCGTGCCAGCCCAGCTATGATGTCGAACTTCTCTTAGTTTTCCATAGAGTCCTCGATTTTGGATTCTGTCAGTGGCAAGTCTATATTCTCTTTCCGGAATCCCGTCCTGCACCACAAGCCTTGGCCTCAAATCTTCATCCGGAAAAAATAGTCCAGGTTGGGTCACGTCTGGTTTCTTCAATGACCATGTTATGCAATGATGCAAGTCAAGATAACCTTGTTCATTTCTCAAGACCAAAAAGGCGTGTCGGCCTACTCTTCCTTTTCTGTATGCCAAAAGTGTGTTCAACATCCTTTCTTCATTTCATCTGTTGGGTGTTAAAGTACTTCTTGTCCTTTGAACTCGTCGGTCCAAAACCTGTCTAACTATAAGCTTGAACCATAGTTGACCACTCTTGATAGTTTCACTCTGCCAAATAATAACCCTGAGTGTAGCCATGACCGTTGATGGTGAAATTAAGTGCGGCGCAATCCCATGCTTAAGATCTTCAAACAATGGTGACCGTTTAGAAGTGGCCGTTCGCAGTCTTACTTAACACGCCAGCATTTCTTCTAAGCCCGCCGGCGAATTTCTGTCGTCCGCGCCTTTGATGATAAACCACCATTGATTTCCCATAATGCAGAAGCATGTTTATTCATCCACATGGCTCAACATTTTTTTTTTTTTTTGTTGTTGTTGATTTCCATAGGAATTGCTCTTATTTATCCTTTTTTTTTTTCCTTTTTGTAGATACTGTTTTCTCAAAAATCTCCACTAACAATGTGGATAGACCTTTGGATCACATAGCTAGTCTCATTTTTTGGCGTGCGATTTTTGAGAACACAGTATCTAAAAAAAAAAAAAAAATATATTATATTTTAGACAAAGAAACATATTAAATAGGTCCCAATTAATTTCGAGGCTAAGGCAAATCCACTAACCAAAATGTGAGAGTTGGTTTTTATAATATCCAAACCTCTCGGTTTCTCCCGAGCTGTTCATTTTAACCAAATGATAAGAGAAGTCGATGAAACATAAACAAAACAAAATAGGAATCCTGTTAATATACTATAGAGTATAGACTAGCCGGGGATTCATATAAACATTTCTTAACTAAATTATTAAATTATCAGGTTAGGGTCAAAGGCCAGAAAAAAAATCAAATTCATCAATGGGTTGATTTTAAATCTCTGCAATCACTAATAGTAGTATTATTTCAAATTCTAACATCGAGCTGCTCAACTTGGCACCTAGAGTCATTATGGGATTCTTGCTTGTTTCGAGATTTCCATGAGACAATGCTACAACTAGGAGGATCTTAATCAACTTATTGGTGTAGAAAAGATTCTTTGATCGATAGGAAAATATAGAATAATGTGAGTGATTTTTTTTTTTAAATTACTAGATAACAACCAAGTGACTATTTGTTTATTAAGCTTGTATTCCTAGTACTAAAATAGTTACTCCCTCCTATCTTTAAGAGACGGAGGTACAATATAGATAACAGGGAGTCAGGGACTAGCTAGGATTTGCATAAAAACCTAACCTTTCTTAACTAAAACTTTATGCAGGGCCGTAGCAAACTATTTGGGGCACTATGCCAAGCTAGAGAAATTGGGGCTCTCTGTAAGCGATTTTTTTTCCTGGCTTGATATCATAAACATTCAAATCACAAAATTGACCAAAAAAGGATATCTAGAAACACCGAAAAATACATAATTATATAGAGGTAAATATTGCTGCCCCTTTCGAATCAAAATCATCAATCATACTATCGAAATAAATTTATCCACTATCAACTTCCAACATTTGTTGGACAAACCAACTGTTGCTGAAATTGTCTATAAAATTTTGTATTATATAAACACATTGGAATAGCAGTCCTCCGTATCATTTAAGAAAATCAACATTTTTTTTTTGGCTTTTCCTGTTTGGACATGCAAAAATATCAGAAAAGTCTGTGCATACAAGTCATGCCCGACAATATATCGAAACCCATATCATGCCTTAGATAACTTTCAGGCTTGATATAAGAAGATGCAAAATGAGTTGTTTGCCGATTGCGCAACTTAACATTTTTTTTTCAAAGCATACTTGCACCATATTACACAACAACTAAATTGAATCGTTGAATTTTTTTTTTTTTAAGCAAACGAAATGTTGAATTGAAAGTTTGGAAGTGGAGTCTAGATAATATAAATTAAATGTCAAATGATAAAATTTACTTTGATTCTATTGGCGTAAATCTTTTTCTTCTTTTTAATTAGAAACGAAAACACCTTAGAACTTGTAAGCAAAATAAACTGGATGGGAAATCAGATCTAATAAATCAGGGGAAAATGAAAGATAAAAGTCAAATACTTAAAATGGGAAATTATATAACCAATAGAATTTAGGGACCCCTAAGATTTGGGGGCCTAAGCCGTCGCCTAGCTGGCCTATGCCCAGCGACGGACCTGACTTTATGGGGGAGCAGGAGTCTATTGATATAGCAACACAAGTAAGTACAGAGTCTACAGAAAATTTCGAGTTGGTGGAGTGTGTACAGTACTCGAGAGAGCAGGGCTGAGTAACTACCTAGTCATTATAGATATGGAGCCTTATAATATTCCTGGATCCGAGATTCCTTGAGCTACTAGAATCCCCTGCTTTGAAACTCTTATATTAATTTGAGGGATCCTAAATCATCACTTTTATTTATTTATTTTGCCAATCCTATATTCTCTAAAAAATAGGGATTTTCGAGTTTATTTGTTAAGTGTTTGATCACTTAAACAAAGTTTAAACCAATTAGATTCCCATGATAACGATAGACGCGATGTGTTTTCCTTTGTTTATATTCTAGTTATTCGCATTATACATATATATTTTCGTTTGTGTTTTCCTTTGTTCGTGTATAGGCATGCACCATATCAAAACAATAGACAAGTCTAGTCTCATCTCATAGCATTTGAAATACCAATGGTTCTATATGAACCGAGAAATCCAAACACCTTAAAAACCGTCTCTTACTATTTTTTTTTTATGGGTCCCAGTGAGCCCGTGTCCTCAGGAGACGTGCAGAGCTGGTTTTTTCAGTTCGGTTCGTCGAGAATTTTTGTTGAAATACAACACAACCATGTCTAGTCCTTTTGTTGGGTAGATCAAAGAACTGAGTATTGCAGGGAGCCATAAATCCAATAAATACATTTGACCTAAATCCAGTATAGGGTCCCCTGTGAGTAAATTTAGTTAAGAAATGTTTAGGCTGTAATCCCTAGTCAACATAACAGAAATTTGAATTCCTATTGAATGCTCCTAAAAAAACTTTGGTCAATTGACTATTTGCAAATTGATACATGAATCCTAGCTTGGCTTAACAGTCCTGGTGGCCCACTTCAAAGGCAAACCCTCCAGAATTTCAAGGGCATTTCGGGAAAAATCGAACAAAAATATTGTACACTGAGCTATAAAGACAACAATGTCATAAAGTTAGTGGGAAAATCTGCAGAAGTGACAAGAGGAAATTGTACTCACAGAGATTGAATGAAGATATGGTGGGTGGAGGTGGGGGGCATGGGACCTTGGACAAAGATATGTCACAAGGAAGAAGAAGTGTCACATACAGATACAGTAAGATGCAACCAAAGTTGTTTTCCAAAACAAGGTACCATGGGTATGCAAAAAAGCTATTGCAACATCAATCTCTTTTCAGGAGTAGTAGGTTGTGGCAGTTTCTTTTAAAGTGGTGTTATTTTGTGATAATTGACTTATAGCTCAGTAGTGGCTGGGCTCTAAAGAAAGTGGTCATTCCACTTGAACACTCACTGTCTGGGCTCTAAATTAAGTTAAAACACTTCCACATATATGTAAAGATAATTTGTGGAAACACACATACCTCGAGGAATCCAGGTGATAGTATCAAATTATTCACCATATAAAACGCTCCAAGACTTTTCATCATACGTATAGCATACACTTCTTTTTCCTCCGAAGGCAGATTAGAATATGTTTCTGCATTCTCATCTTCTTCGTTGTTCTAACTTTATGTGAATTTTACGTTATAGTTGATTACCATAAATTACTTATTATGGCTTTTAGTAAGGAATCAGAAACATATTTAACTGGGTATGGGTAATCAGCTAATGGGCTTATGGAATTTTTGAAATTCAACGGATAACGGATCGGGCCGGATGGAACCTTGAAAATCATTGGACATCCATATCCGTTAAATTAAGGGCATTTATATAGTTATAGAAAATACTATGGATAATTTAGGAATTTTTAAGATGTTTGCTTGGGGTGTTGTACATGGTATTTTTATATTTGTATACATATATAGGATATGTAGGTTTTATAAGAAGTCATCTGTGTTAGCTTTATTTTTTCACTATAAATTTTAACTAAAACAAATCCATTGGATTATCGGCATCCAATCCGTCCATCCGTGCATCCATTGGGTGCAAATCCGTTGGATATGGATTGGATGCGGATGCCAAATTTGAAATCCGTAGTGCAATGGATTGGATGTGGATGAGGTGAAAACCGGTCCATACCGGCCCATGCTCACCCCTACTTAAAAATCCATGTAATATGTTCCTGGAAAAATGATGCCCATATGAACACTCACTGTCTGGGCTCTAAAGTAAGGTAAAAGCTCCAGCAACAATCTGCTTGCTTACAAATAGAAAATACTAGTACTATACTTTCTGGATGACAGATTCCCAAAGAAAGACCAAAACCAGATTTGAGCTGTTTTGCATGCGATTGCTGGAGAAGGCTCGGATGGTCATGGATAAGTGCTTTTTGGAAACAGAACTGCAGTAATGGATCATCCAGCCTATGCAGAAAGCACTTGTAAAAAAAAAAAAGATAAGATCATTATCATTAAACCAAAGCAAAGCAATAATAATAACAAAGTCCTTTGGATGACTACTTTCATTGAAAAAGAAAAGGAGGAAACACCAAACTAAGATACTTGATTTTGCAAGGGACCCCTTGCTCAAAAAAAAAAAATAATGCATCTGTTGCGAGTCTTCCTTCTTGACAACTTCTAACCTGGCTACTTTTGGTTGCAGGCTCTAGTAAAGCTCATAGTGTCCCGTAC
Source organism: Papaver armeniacum (assembly GCA_023531295.1). NCBI lineage: Eukaryota > Viridiplantae > Streptophyta > Magnoliopsida > Ranunculales > Papaveraceae > Papaver > Papaver armeniacum. The sequence continues at coordinate 44,720 of JAJJWW010003812.1, read as the reverse complement.
TAATTTTTGAACGCCATAACAATACTAGATGAAGCTGTAGAAACTGCTCTTAGCTTATCTTCAAATTGTTCAACTTGTCTCACTCTATCAGGCGAGCAAACACTGGAACGAAAGTGTATAACAACTTTCTTCAGTACTTTCGCATTTTTCAACAAAAAACTCAGAAGTTTGAGCTCGGCATCACATCCTTCAACTTCTTCGAATTGGACAAGCTTTAGGTGAGACAACATTCCTGGAGATGACAATCCTGATTCCCAATCATCTCCAACATCGGGTAAATTGAACTGTATCCAAACAATCGCAACCAATGGTACGTTACTTAATGACAAAGACTAAAAGTTCAAGTAAGAAATACTTCAGACGTTCCAAAATTGTTATGCAGAAAATTAAAATGTCGCCAAATGAGACATGTGAAAAACATATATGTTGTATTAGAACTATTGGAACGGTATCTTATTTTTCAGAAATGACTAGTGGAACGGTATGTCGCAGGAAAAATTAGAAAACAAAGAGCTTGGTCAAATGTTACCTCCTTGGCTTCAAATAATAATCGAGTTACATGGGGACATATCTTGAGTAAGTATGTTATGGCCCGCAAGCAATGTCTTGTAGACCACATGCCCAACCTTAAAGTTTGTAGATTACATAAGCGAGGTGGTTGATAGTTTAAAACGTCAATAGCTTGTGAGAGAACCTTGAGGGGAAAAAAAAATCTCAATCACTAAAACTAGGCAATAAAAAGTCGTAGCTAATCACTTCCGCATATATGTTAATTCATGTAAAAAGAGGATGCACCCATACCTCAAGGAATCCAGATGATAAGCTCAGATCTTCCACCTTATAAACCGCTTCGAAGAATTGCATCACCCGTTTAGCATACACTTTTTTTTCCTCTGAATAGAGATATGAATATGATTCTGCATTCTCATCTTCTTGTTTTTCTTTGAGAAACATTTGAAAAACTACTTCAGATATTGGAAAAAAAATTTCTAGAGAATAATCTTGAGCCAAGAATGATCTGCACGCGAAGACTTCTAGATTTGGAGCACATAACTTGATAATGTTAGCCGTATTACCATTCTGCGGCAAAAGACGTCTACACGAACAACCATATATAAACTGCTTAAGGCTGAGAAAATCAACAGTCAATTTTCTTTGGTTATCAGTTTGTATATCACAATCAACTATGTGTAACGTTTCAAGAACCGGACAACTTGAAAAGAGTCTTTTAGAGGATTCTACATTGGAGATTGATAATCCATGTAGAATTAGTTCTCTAAGCTGAGGTAATCTCATTGAACTTGGTAGAATAATATCTGCATATTCAGCACTATCATACACTTGTATTGTCAACTTTCTCAGTGATTTGCAATTAAGGATACGGTGTGGAATTCTATATGGCGAATGATCTTTACAGATATGCATGGTAATTTCTTGAACATTATGCTTAACAGCATCAACCATCCATCTACCAACATGTTTTTTCATTATATCAACATATCTAATATTGAACCATTTGAGAGCGAATCTCTGAATATCAGATTCATCATCGCGAAGAATGAATACCATATCAACAAAAAACACGAACGTCTCATCATGTTGTTCGTCTTGTGAAAATGAACTCCTATCGAAATTCAGAAATGGCAGAGACTTCCAGATATCAATCCATCTTTTCGATAGAACACTAGTCTGAACAGCATATTTAGCATCATTGAAAGACATGATATGATGAATTATATTATCAGGCAACCTACTGAATCTATCTTCCGCGTTTGAATATGGGGATGCATTTACTGTTTCTTCCATCGTTAACCTAAACTGAAAAAGTAAAATTAGAAGGAAAAAAAACTCCCAAAATGTTTACTTCAAAACCCTAAACTCCAATTTTTCTGAGGATTGAAATTCAAAACCCTATATTATGAGATGTAAGCAAGAAGTACCTGATTTGAGTGTAGAAATGGCTGATGAAGTCCAATTTCTGATAAAACCCCCAAAATTCTTCTAATCTTTGCTGCTTCTGATGATGATGTACATAATCTCTTAATGATAGACTAGATCTCTTTTTGAATGAATGGATCAATCAATCTTGGAGCGGAATTGAAAAACCCTAAACCCCAATTTTGTAATGTGAAGAAAATGTTTGAGCAGACAATCTCGTGCTGAGTTCACCCTAAAACTAATATAGTACGTTCTTCTCTTTTACGATAGATGGGCCCAGGCCCCTGCCCAAACCGAGTCCCACTTATGGGTGTCCATGAATGTCAAAAAAAACTCTCAAATTCCTCCTCTGAAACTCTAAGCATACGAGCTTCCACGTCGCACAGTCAGTGTGAAATGTATGAGAAAAGAGTCGTGAGCATTAGTAAATCTGGTGAGGACACTTGACATACGAAGCTGCATGACTAGGATTTTAAAATTTGGGTTATAACTTGTTTGCATCAACGGCAGTTAGCAACATCGTCAACAAAATGATAAGTGGACTGCAGTTTCGTACGAGTTTAAATCTAATTCATTTCGTTACACCACATTTACACCAAATGCTTAATGATCCGTTAATAACACCTTCTAAGGTGGACAATTTTTCTGTCAAACGACGGAAAATTTGCCCATACAAAATTTTGCTAGAAAAATCTTTACGTATTCATGTCAAGGAGGAATTAGATTTTTCTGCCAAGTTTCATAAATAACATGTATATGATTATCTTCGTATCATAAAGGAATAGGTACGAGCTTCTTATGATTATCAAAGAGGAATATGTTGTTACTGAGCCGAGAAAGGCATTAACATGTACCATTCATCAAACACGAAGAACAACAACCCAAAATCGGTTGATGTGAGTGTACCATATGCACCGATTTTGTGTGTTGTTCTTGGTGTTCTTTGAACATCAACAATAATCGATATATGCATGTTCATTCAAATATCAACCGATTCTCGATTGATTTTCTAAAAATTTGATAAGCAAATTTTAGAGAGTCATAGTTAAATCCTTGATGAATCACTCTTACAAGGAATGTATTAAAGGGATTTAACTTAATCAATCGAATTATTTTCACCGTAATTTTCTAAGGAAACCAGAAAAAATGAGAATTGTTGTTTGGTATGTATTAGGTTCTAGTTTTCGATTATCATGCAAATAGAAGAAAAAAAGGCTTTGATTAAAGTTTGTTAATAGAATTGATTTGAGTTTTTATATTTTTTAAATAATTAGAATTATTGGTATCAAAATTCTTCACTTAGTCTAAATCTATTATTAGGCTATAAAGGATGTCGCCTAAAGGAATCAATTGCGCCATCCTTGCGAGGTTCAACAGACGTAACTAGCATGATTGCGACTAAATTTCTTGGAGGGTGAATTTGGTATAAAATACATTCCAAGGTCCCGTAGTATGTAAATATACTTAATATAGCCCATCGTTCAAATTTGTGAGAGGTACCGTGGTTTTTCGTTCTCCTCGTTAACAAAACCTATGTTGTCTTGTTTATTTTTTTTTTCCTATTTTATTGTCTTTACAATATGATTTACACAAGTAGTACGTATTCAAACTTGTAGATATGTCCATATTAATTTTGATCGAATATCAGATTCGTTTTTGTAGAATTCATATCTTGAAAGATAGATAACAAGTTTCATACTTGGCATAATTCCGATTTGATTATTTGGATATGACTAGATTGATCTTGGATATTTATGTTTGAGATCGTCCAAATGCTCTTCTTAACAATCAGGTTCACGGATGACTCCTGAGTCTTAACTTTCTTATTGAGAAGAGATATAGATATAAACTCTATATACATATTTTCAAGAATCGTTAAGTTGGTCTACTTGCAATTGTATTAGGTTTTATCCATATAGATTGTCGAACAAAAAAGTTGAGGTGTACTTGTTTATAAAAACCCATAACATGTATGTTAGAGCATTGATCGGTTGAACCCACCAAGCATTAGCATGCCAAGTTTGGTTGTCATATTTTAGTGAATCAATACTCATTTAATGAGTCGCTTGATTATGTACTAGAGTCAACTTCATATAGGTTAGACTAGAAAGTCTAGGATTATGAGACATACAAGTATTACTCGAATATCTGAAGAACTTGAAGAAGTAACAATCTACAACGACGACATCATCCTTCCTCTTGAGGTTAGTAATATTAAATTAAATTGTTTCATTCCTAACGTATCTTTCAAGTCGTGATATAATTGAAAACATAACTGCGAAGCTGTGAATGATTTATTATAGACACATAAGATTAAGAAATTAGACTACGAAGTATAATGTTTATCTTTTGAACTTCGTATATATGACATAAACATAATCTTTTGAATGCTATTATTATTACGTATATGGGTAAAGGTGAAGATTTCATCATAGGAAACAATGTTTACATTTGTTTAAAGGAAGTACGTTCATAAACTTGTTTTATGAATTGAAAGGGAAATCACTAGGCTTATTCATATTGTTATTCATTGCATATCTTTGGAAAACCAATATATGTGAGTTAGTAAAACCGATCATAACTTGTTATATATCTTGGTATAACTAATCACAAGACCTAACTTATGATTTGGTATGACTTGTATTAGTGTAACCAATCCTAAGTAATCACCTTAGTTGGTATGATCGATTCTTGTAATTGGTGTGACCGATCTTAGTAATTGGTGTGACTGATCAAAAAAGACTAGTGTAATTGATCCTTGTAATTGGTGTAACCGGTCCTTGTAATTGGTGTAACCGATCCTAATGACTGGTACCGATAAAAAGCAATACCACAAGTATATGGTAACTGGTCCTGATAATGTATAACTAAATTTTGAGGAAATACAGTACAAGTGCAGATGAGTTTTGACTAAATTTTCCACATATTTAAGTTTCCTGCAAAACATCAAGTACTGCATTGGAGGTAGTCTGGTTTCCAAACGGACCCTAATAGCAAAGACACTGGGGTGGGCGTGGTCAATGGCGAATGAGCTAATTTTCCCATTCCCACCTAAAAATAGGATGGGTAAACAGGCAAAACTGATGAGCATATGTCCAAATTTTGGAGTCCGCCCATCGAATATCACTTTAAAATGCTTGGTCTAAGGCCTATTCATATGCACATGGAAAACAATAGATTTAGCCATATATGCATCAACTATGGGTATACCAAACTGCCAAACGTGTATGCATATATGCCAGAAATAACATATATGCATGCACGATGGAGTTTCAAGCGATCGATAGATATTCGATCGTTCGATGGTCTTAGTAGCGCTCAATGGTCATTCAAACGCCAACGATGGTCATCAAATCGCTCGCTGATTTGATCATCACTCAGTAGTTCATCATTAACGGCTACAATTTTCTCCCATAAATACCCAATTTCAACTCACAACATCTCAACTTCAAATTCATTTCACTATGCCTAGTACTCGCATAGTCGAAGTGGATTTCACTCGTGAATACGATATTTCTCTAGTTCGATGTTTGGTTTCAGTTGCAAGCGATAGAGATTTTAATTTAAAGACTTTGAACTTATAGGACACTGTGATAGACGCATTTATGTGTCTATTTTGATCTCATTTATCTATTTTGTTAGTGCTCATTTTGTACTTATTTTGGCTTTTTATGTCTTTGTAGGTGTTTTTAGAGAAATAAGCTTTTGCGGCGAAATTGGCTCGAAAAGTGGGTTTTGTGCTCGTGGGAGAAACTTACTATTCGGACCCCTCATTTGGATAAGGGGCACCTCAATTACTAAGGGGTGACCACTTGCTATTCGCACCCCATCATAGGATAAGGGGCACACCATCTTCTTCCCCAAATTTGAAATTATTTTTGGCGGGAATATTTGAAGTGCAATGGCAGAATTATGGTTCGACTTTTGGTCTATCTCCTGGATTGCATTCAATCGCCGAAATTGTTTTCAATGTACCTGTTTGGGACTAATAGGGATGGTATAGGCATTTAAATCGATTCAAATGGGCAGGATGATCGGCTCTTGCGAAAACATGGTAGGATTAATAGACGTTAAATACACAACTAAACTGTCTTCTTTGCTGGATCGAATTGGAACGAGATTTCAGTTGGAGAATTTCACGGGCTTGGTTTATCAAAAAGGTCAGGTAATTGGATTATAACCCGAAAATAATGAAGTATCCATATAATCTTGTCGAGACAAATGTGAAAAGAATTTCTCGTAGTTGTGTAAACCAAGAATTTACGTAAATCAAGAGAAGATATATTCTCCGAAATATTTGGATCTATCTAGGGAAGTTTGAGTATACAAGGAAGCTCGGCAGACGCGTAAAGAATCGGGAAAAAAGGAAGAAATATTACCAAGACTTCCGGTGAAAGAAAGGGAAGATTAACACGTGAATTTTGGGCATGCCGTGTAAATAGGAGTTGTGAGAGTTCCAGCGGGGGTGTCGAGAGTTTGGGAACCTAAGGGAGGTCAGAGGCAAAGAATACGGTTGCGAATAAGTAGTTGTCACCAGAGGAAGGAGGAGAAGAAGAACATTGGACCAACAAAGACGGTCGCAGTCCTGCTTCATCAATAAACTATCGTTGTTCAACAGCCTTTATAAATTGTAACAAAGAACGTCTGTAACACTAGTTCAGCGTTGCGAAACTCTGTTTTCATATATTTCTTCAATAAAACACCTTTTTGAGCAATGGATTATTATTTTGAGCGTGTTTTCGACATGAGGAGCTAAACCCCAACACTGGGCTGACGGAGGAAGCCATATTTCATGCGTGTGGTAATTATATTTAATTCTTTCATGACTTTTTGCATGGATTGTTAATTGTTTTATGGTTTTTATTGAATGGTTGTGATTTCAATTGATGGGTTATACTTAAGTTAAGTCTTTTGATATCCCATGCTTTAGATATACAGTCGTTGCTTTTCAAAAATCTACCTTGGCAAAGAAACATAGTCAATATTTTATTTGAGCTATAATTGTTTGGAATAAATATATGAATCGCATGAATCGGTTTTATGGTGGAATCCCGAGTCTCAAAAGATTTCTCGAAATTGTGACAAACTTTGTATATATATTTTCTTTGTTTTTAGTATTTTCTTAAATCAAACCTTTACAAGTCTGAGTTGAACGAATCTTTACTGTCACTTTCTACAACAACATAAAAATCATATCAATTTTTGGCGCCGCCGACACGGACTTGTATTTAGGTTTTAGGTTTTAGAGTTATTTCTATTTTTATTTTTTATATTTTTTTGTTCTCTTTTACGCCTTTGGTATTTTTCGATTCTTTTCAGATTTGGAGCGAAGCTACAAGGAAAGAAAAAGTGCTATAAAAGGAAAGCATCTTCCAAATAAGAAAGAAAAGAGGAATTCAAAATGAGTGAAGAAGAAGATTTTGTATATAGCTATTTTAGAAACTGTAAATAGGGTTGTATTTTTGTAATTTTTCTTTTTATTTTTGGGCACTTTTTGGACTTTATTTTTGGACTTGGACATTATTTTTAAGACTCTAAGGAAGGGTTAAGATTAAATATAAACTGTTTGCAGGGAAGGACGACAGCATACGATACTGTCTCTCGCCCCTCGGGTTCGTACACTTACATAGGAATCGGTGGCCTCGAGTCGACTTCAACGGTTCATCGCCCGTCTGTACGGAGGTAAGACTCTATCCACCCACGAATCCCCTGTCTGTGGGTTTTATTCTGTGTGACAACTCATACCCCTGCAATAGAATGTCGAACTGGTATTACAATAGCCAATACAACGAATATTCGAATGAGTTACAAAATGGACGTTACAACTTTGACCATAGTGTTAGTGGTTGGGAACATCAGCCTTTTCAAGGTTATGGATCATATCATGATGAGCCCAATTACTATCCACACACGCACGGGTCATACGAGCAAAATAATCCCTCTATTTCTCTAGAAGAGGCTCTCAAGAGTTATACCTTATTTGTGAAAGAAACCAAACATTCTTCCGCATTTAGCAGTCAACAAAGATGTCTCTAGAAGAGACTCTTAAGCAATATACTAAGAGTACAAATAGGATTGTAGAAAAATTGGCTCGAAATAATCTTAATTTCCAACATAGTGTTTCCAATAGTACCCTTGAAAATGAGGATAGTTATTTGCATAATCAAGATGACGAGATTAGAATTGGTAACACTACATTTTTAGACGAGGTTCGACCATTTTCATGTTATTACAATGATGATTATGATGAGGATAGTGTTGATGAAGAATCTGAAATATGTAGGCATAGTGATCAGGAATTTGTTACTCCAATTGAGCTTTTCAATGATAATATTTCTAGTTCAGATTCAAATAATTTTAATAATTATTCACCTATTCAAAAGGACGAGGATTTATCCAGAGATACCCCCGTTTTAGACGATGCAGTATTTCCTTTTGATTACGAAGCTAATAATGGTTTAGAGAAACGAGTTTCTTCTGAGAATATTGTTTTAGAGTCTAGCGATTTAGAAACATTAGTCTTAGACAAAGAAGATGAACTCTGTAGAGCTTTCAAATATGATGAGTGAGGATGCACCTTCCGATTATAACTTATAAGAAGCAATTGACCATTTTCGATTCCGATGATCTAGAAATTAGGGAAATTGTAGATAGTCTATCTAGAGACACCCAAAACTCTAAGTTTGGGGGTGATTATCATTCTCCCCGTGCTTTACCTTTTAGCTCTTGTAGAGATCCCTCACTTGGGACTTGATATATGTGCCTCAACCATTGTGCCGATTGCCTTCATACTAGTTCTCCGAACCTAATAATGTCCAGAAGAAGTTCAGTTGTTAGAAACCCATCCTCCCAGTTGATGTGGTTAGCCCAGGCTATGATACCCGTGATTGATTTTGTTTTCCCACCAAATATTTTTCAACCAATTGTGGGAACGATACGTTCGATGATGTCAATTATTGAGTTTTGAAACTAAACCTAAGTACTTTAGGAGAATAGAAATGACACATTTGCTTAAGATTGACCACCACTTTCATCATGGTCAATTGTATGAGTCACACCTGATTGACTTTAAGGATCCGCAATTATTGAGGTTATTATTATGTGCTTTTAAGTTTTTACTTGAGTATTTTCAGACTCTAATACCTGAATCGGATCTTGGCTACGAGGAAATGCAACCCATGAAAATATTTTATTTGGACCCAGTCATAGAGCATGAACCTGAACCACAACTAGATGTAGTTGTCTTAAACAGGAAATTAGACAAGGGAGTGCTTTAATTGTTGATATTCTTGGCATATTGCAGATTCCTTTTACTTGTGATAGCTCTATTTGGTTTCGATGACCCACAGATATTTCGACTATTACTTTATGATTTTATGAGGTGACTAATCCTTTGTTAGTCTGGCTGAAGACATTAAACTTAGCACTTCTTGGGAGGTAACCCAATATTCATGCGACACGGTAATATCTTTCCTTATCTCTTTTGCTTCAAATGGTAAATCAGCTTTCTCCATGTTCATGCTTTTAATTTTATCTTTAGAACATTGAGGACAATGTTAGATTTAAGTTTGGGGGTATGGGAGAAACATTTTAGTTGCATTGTTAAACTCTAGAGCCTAGAAATTTATGCTTATTAAGGATGGCACTAACCAATCTAAGTGGATGGAAGCATTTTGGTTGTAGGAGTTGAGGAACCAATCTGATTAGATGGAAACATCTATAAGAGTCTATTCATAAAAGCACAGAGCTCAGGGTGTTAGAAAAGAAAACATGGTAGTTTCGCCATATCCTCGTGATGGAAACATCGAAAGAATCCTGATCACTTTTTTTTTCTTCTTCTTACCATTGCTAGGGTGAAATAGAGTGATTGAGATACCAAAAAAAAAAAAAAAAAAAAAAAAAAAAAAAAAAAGGAAAATTGAGACCAGACCACTAGACCAACCGGAATAAAGTGTTCAATAAAGTCGACCACTGGTACCATTGTATATGCCAGCTGAGTTGACCTAGAGTTAGGATTATCGACCACCGGTTCCCTTGTATATGTCAATTGTGTTGATATTAGTCCGCACTCAAAGATCTCACCCATTAGGATAGGTTCACCTTAGTCAACATCATCCACGTTTTTCTCTATATCCATCTTCTTAATCTATCCATGTGATTGGTTGACTCCGTTTATGATGTCTAGAAACTATCCGAGTATAGCTCTGCACTTATATATGAATTTTAGTATGCTTGAGTGCAAACTCGTGTACATCAATTGGAATTTTGCATCAGGGTACTTCCTCCTGTAGTCAATAAGTATGCCAACCAAGGAAATTCTTTAGTGCCTTCTAAGGTTCTGCGCGTAGATAGTTAGGTCCGGAGTATAAAGGTTTTGTGGGTATATCTCCGGGTAAACCATCCGAGACTATAACTCGCCACTAGGGCCACCTAGGGGTTTAAAGGCTTATTGCATACGCTAAATGCAATCGACGATGCTCACGATGTAATTGAGTTAGGATTTTATTTTCTAGATTTGATTTTCTCGAGGACGAGCAAATAATAAGTTTGGGGGTATTTGATAGACGCATTTATGTGTCTATTTTGATCTCATTTATCTATTTTGTTAGTGCTCATTTTGTACTTATTTTGGCTTTTTATGTCTTTGTAGGTGTTTTTAGAGAAATATGCTTTTGCGGCGAAATTGGTTCGAAAAGTGGTTTTTGTGCTCGTAAGAAAAACTTACTATTCGGACCCCTCATTTATATAAGGGGTACCTCAATTACTAAGGGGTGACCACTTGCTATTCGCACCCCATCATAGGATAAGGGGCGACCGTCTTCTTCCCCAAATTTGAAATTATTTTTAAGCGGGAATATTTGAAGTGCAATGGCAGAATTAGGTTCGACCTTTGGTCTATCTCCTCCTATGCATTCAATCGCCGAAATTGTTTTCAATGGACCTATTTGGGACTAACAGGGATGGTATAGGCATTTAAATCGATTCAAATTGGCAGGATGATCGGCTCTTGCGAAAACCGGGTAGGATTTATAGACGTTAAATACACAACTAAACTGCCTTCTTTGCTGGATCGAATTGGAACGAGATTTCAGTTGGAGAATTTCACGGGCTTGGTTTATTAAAACAGGTCAGGTAATTGGATTATAACCCGAAAATAATGAAGTATCCATATAGTCTTGTCGAGACAGTGTGATAAGAATTTCTCGGGTAGTTGGTGTAAACCAAGAATTTACGTGGGGCTGAAGAGAAGATATATTCTCAGAAATATTTGGATATATCAGAGGGAAGTTTGAGTATACAAGAAAGCTCAGCAGACGCGTAAAGAATCGGGAAAAAAAGGAGGAAATATCCCAAGACTTCCGGTGAAAGAAAGGGAAGATTAACACGTGAATTTTGGGCATGCCGTGTATAAATAGGAGTTGTGAGAGTTCCAAATGGGGTGTCGAGAGTTTGGGGACCTAAGGGAGGCTCAGCAGAGGCAAAGAATACGAATTGCAGAGGTAGCTCGCCGTCGCCGAGGAAGGAGGAGAAGAAGAACATTGAACCAACAAAGACGGCCGCAGCCTCCGCCGCATCAATAAACTATCGTTGTTCAACAAATTTTATAAATTGTAACAAGAATGTCCGTAACACTAGTTCAAATGTTGAGAAACTCTATTTTCATATATTTCTTCAATAAAACACCTTTTTGAGCAATGGATTATTATTTTGAGCGTGTTTTCGACATGAGGAGCTAAACCCCAACACTGGGATGACGGAGGAAGCCATATTTCATGCGTGTGGTAATTATATTTAATTCTTTCATGACTTTTTGCATGGATTGTTAATTGTTTTATAGTTTTATTGAATGGTTGTGATTTCAATTGATGGGTTATACTTAGGTTAAGTCTTTTGATATCCCATGCTTTAGATATACAATCGTTGCTTTTCAAAATCTACCTTGGCAAAGAAACAGTCAATATTTTATTTGAGATATAATTGTTTGGAATAAATATATGAATCGCATGAATGAGTTTATGGTGGAATCCTTAGTCTCAAAGATTTCTAAATTGTGACAAACTTTGTATATATATTTTCTTTGTTTTTAGTATTTTCTTAAATCAAACCTTTACAAGTATGAGTTGAACGAATCTTCACTATCACTTTCTACAAAAACATAAAAATCATATCACACTGTGTTTCAAAGTTTTATGATGTTAAGTCACGTAAATTCAAGAAGAACAAATGTGTGTCTTCAAAATCATTATTGTTTCATCAATAACGATGTGAGAAAGTATCAGGAAATTATGTGGATGATAAAAGGGATAATCCTGGGTTATTAACCAAAAGTTAGTGCTCATATCAAATTTTGCGAAGACAACAAAAGATGGCTTAGTCACGACAAATGTTATCAACTCTACAAGGTTCACGTGCAGGGATTCAATTTTTAAATATTGTGTTATGCAATTAAGGTTAATTTCTAATGAAATGTAAAACTAGTTTCTAATTGAATATTAATGTAAGAATATATAATTAAAATAAAAAGATTACATTTGAAATATTTAAAATAAATTACGCCCATAAACTACTCATAAGCTACTAATTTCCTTGGTCGTTTCCTTTCTGACCAAAGACCCAATTGCCCGCTTTTGCTAGGTCAAGGGTACTGTTGAACATATCAGTGGGCGAGCCCGTTTGAGACTCACTTGGTAGTTGAGTCTCATCAAAATCAACATAACCTCGATAATTAATGGGTCCAGGGTGCAAGGGAACACGATACAAATGTTGAAATGCGTGTTATTGATATGATGGAGGAGTTTTCTGATGGGAAATTGGGGGGTTGAGGCAATTGGGGTAAACATATTCGTTTGCCTAATTGATTCGAAGTTCACACCACCACCAATAGTATTATGTCCGTTGGCATTTGTCTAAACGGACGTGCCGAAGTTGTATCCATGCCAACGTTTTCATCACCACGTTTTACTTGAGTATCTAACATTAGGTTTGGAGTAGAACTTTCGGGTACCTCCTGCATTGAACAACATCTCAAACTTCTTTCACTTCCTCTGGGACTCATGCCTCCTCCACCACTGGGACTGAAATGAGTCATTCCTCTAACACTGGGACTCACTACTCTAACACAGGGACTCATGCATCTACTATTACTTGAACCATAATTACCGACAAATCCTTGACTCATGTCAAACATCATGCTTTCCCTCACTTTTTGCAACTCACTCAAGTGGAACTTATGAAACCTATATAATAGAGCGTGATAATTGTTCAACTGGGACTGATATCTTTGCTGCGTGTAGCACCCGACCCAATAATATGGATAAGTCCGATCAAGTGCACTTGAAGCAATTGGATAGGTAGCAATCTCTCCAAATTTGGTTAATACAGTCTGCACATCCCAAGAAAATGGTGGCATAATTGGCGATGAACTTTGAGAAGGATATGCAAATGCATCACCCATCTCTGGTGGAAGTTGGGAAGGAATAAATTCATCGCAAGTGGTATCCTACCTAAAGATGGGAAATCCATTCGACTCAAACTTTGTGGTTGCATAGAAATATTGGGCTTGAAAATAGTGTTAAACCAATATAGGTACTCATCTCTATCCATTATCTCCTGGATCAATTCATCAGCTTCTTGCAAATGATGACCTTGCATTTTCAATTTGAAGTAGTCGTCTTCAGAAACCCATGAACTTGGATAGGGGTTGACGCCTATCACTGATCTTCTTTGCAACTGAAAAAGTTGTCTTTCACCATAAGGGCTGTAAAACACGATCCTTGTAAAGCGTAGCTGTAAAAACATTCCCTGAGCTTGTATTCTTCGAACTCAGTGATTGATCCATACGGCGGGGTGACAAGGTTAAGGCTTATTCTACACAACTTATGAATCTTATGAACAATATAAGTATGTTGACCATATTCAATCTGTTCTAGTTCTCAATTCTCGGAATCGTACTTCAATATGAACGGAAAACATTGGTGTGATTCTTAAGAGAAGGTTCTAAACACGGAAATATGTATACCCACCAATACTGAAAATAATAACATTATTGGTTACTAAATTTTTCATGTGAAATAACAAACAATTCCCTAAGAAATATTGGTTCTTACCTCCAACAATCCCCAAAAATCATTAAAAATATCTTTGACACGCGTCGGGCAATCACCGAGGGATATGTAAATCTCTGATAAAATTGGAGACCCCCAATCATATGTTGGTTCTTGGTTTAAATCTTCTAATGATTTGAGAAAAACAATTAACACCACTTAGCTAGAGTTTGTAAATAGACATTGTCCAAGGGTCCATAACAAAAATATACGTTCGATCTTCTCATATGTTTAGGGAACAAATATACATTATCTTCTATCATGTTCTCATTTATATTCCTAGTATAACCTTTCAAAAAAAATTTTTCAACCCAGCCACTCTTAATGAACCCACAATTGGGGGATATCAAAGCTAATTGGGTGATATAGCTACATGACAAAATAGGATCCAAATATCAAATAAGGGTCACCCCTTATGTAATTATTTTTTTAATTCCTAATCTACCCTCACTAATCAGGTTTAGTGGTTAATAATAATTAGTAAAAATCTAAATGATTAGTGTGTATTTATTTGTGTTTGGTTGTGTGAGGTGAGAGTAGAAGGAGGGAAAAAAACTAAAGATAAATTCAAATTAATCAACGTAAATTAGAGACGAATGAGTAAATTAGAGACGAATGAGTAAACTATTGTGTATTTATTAGTGTGTATTTATTTGTGTTTCGTGCAATTACTTTTCTCATTTATTAACATAATTCTATAACCTATTGGAATAGATCGATTTATTTTAGGTTTGGTTCTTTCTCTCCGGGTTTTTAGTATATTTAATTTTTCTATATATACAATAGTTTGATTCTTGACTTACTTCAAATATTGGCAGTGCCTATTCATTTTATTGATGAAACGATTTGTTTATCTGGACTACAATTTTAAGATATTGATCTTAGATTTAGGCTATTAAAATTGGGAACTAATATGCTTAATTTTGTTAATGTTCAAGATTGTCTGCCTCTATACCTCAAGATTTAAGAAACAACAATGTTTCACATTTCTTCTTTTAACATCTTTGTTTTGTAATTCAATATACCTAACAGTATCAGGAATCATTTGAATTTCCGAACCAGGTTGCACTGAAGAAACTCTCCCGTAAGAACAAATGATGGAGCATTTATTATATATGGAACCCTGAGCAAATTTGTCAAACCTCTTCAGCAAAATTTTCAGCTCTTTGTGTGCAAGATTTTGACTGGGAAATGGAATTTAATTCGATGCTGTTATATGTGGGATGGTGAAAGGGAACTGCAGTCCAAAATTTATCTCTTACACAATTTATTGATTTGCAAACTACTTAAATCACAGGAACGGTACTTACAGTTACATATTATTATGCAGTAGCTTATTAGACCTAGGTTTTTATTTATGTTCCTCTTGTTTTTAAAAACTTTAATCTGAAATAAATATCATTAGTGTTGGGAATGCACATTCGATTTCTTATCATTTTTGGATTTTTTCATTTCACTTGGTTAGACAACTTTTTCCAGTTTGATTGTTGCATTCACTTAATTCTCACTTATTAACATAATTCTATAATGTTAGAGCACTACTCGGTTGAACCCACCAAGCGTTGGTATGTCAAGTCTGGTTGTCATATTTTAGTGAATCAAAACTCATTTAAAGAGTTGCTTGATTATATACTAGAGTCAACTTCGTATAGGTTAACTTGAAAGTATTAGGATTTGAGACTTGCAAGTATTACTGAAGACTTGAAGACGTGAAGAAGTATAGAGATACAACGACAACAATCATCCTTCATCTTGAGGTTAATAATATTTCACTTGAACTGTTTCATTCCCTAACGTATCTTCAAGTCGTGCATATTGAAAACGAAATGTCGTGGGTGAAAATTTTATCCTAGGAAACAATGTTTACATTCGTGTATGAAACTCTAGATAGACATAGTATTAAGGAATACGATACGAGGTTTATTGCTTATCCATTAAACTTTGTATATAAGACATCAAAATAATCGTTTAAATTCTATTGTGATTATGTATGGATGTGGGTGAAAATTTTATCCTAGGAAACAATGTTTACATTCGTTTAAAGGAAGTAAGTTCACAAACTCGTTTGTGGATCGAAAGGGAAATCGCTAGGCTTATTGGTAATGCTATTCATATTGCAAATCTATTATGAACAACCAATATGCGTGATGTGTATAACCCATCATAAACTTGTTTATGTGGTCGGTAAAACTTTTCACGAATGCCTGTCTTAAGTTATTGGTATAACTTTTATTAGTAAAACCGATCTTAAGAAATCACTCAAGATGGTATGATCGATGCCTTGCAAAATAACAACTATTATTAGTAAAAGGGGAACCGATCCTAGTAAGAGGTGCAACAAATTTTATAAGAGGGGAATCGATCCCTGTAAGAGGTGCCACAAGTTATTAGTGGGAGGGGAACCAATCCTATGAATATGTGCAACAAGTTCTTAGTAGTGAGGGGAACCGATCCTATGCACATGTGCACCAAATTACGAGTAGTTACCATATTACGTGGGGAACCGATCCTAGTACCTAGTCAACAGATTTTTGGTAACTAGTGTGACTATGTAAAGTACACACAGGAGGTAGAACATAAACTTGTTTTGGTAGAACCGTGATACCCATGATTAGTGATTTGATATGAGGATCAATCACATGGTTCTTGGAAATCGAGTGTATTTCGTTTCTAAGATTGTAAGTATGAAAGAGGACTTACAAAGTAAGGATGTCGTCATTCTTTGAACACGGTTTGTAACTCTTATTATTAATTGTTCAAAGATATTCCTTGATAGATAAGGAGAATCCCAAGATCAAAATTAATTGAGAATCTTTTTTATTAAAGGTTTCTTAATTTTATATGGTATTTAATTTCCAGCAATTAAATATGTACTTTAGAAAATAATAATTGGTAATTTGAATTTACTGATTATCGATTTTTCTAAGTGAATTTCGTTCAATATTTGGACAAAGCATTTCCAGGAATTATGAAAACCGAATCTGCGTTTATTGCATATCTTGAGAATATTTTCGATTTTGGAAATTTCTTGGTGTCCAAACTTCCTTGTCTATAAGTACTGAAGTTTGCTTCTCTTGCAGACTAATCCTTAGAGCCAGCAAAACTACCTCAGTTGTGTTGTTACTGGTGGAGCCGCCTATTGGAGTGGAGAGTACCCTAATTAGGAGAAATCATTTACGGCCGCTCGGTTTAAAGGCTTATTTGGGATTGAGAAGCTCTATTAGTACCGTTGGTGGGAAACTAGATAATTGCGGTTTATTATTAGTTTTCGATTGATTTGATTGACTAACGGTGGTTCAACTTTGAGTGCACCTAGTTTGTTTATGCTTGAGAATCTTCTCTTCTGATATAATATTCACTCAAACTAGATCGAAGTTTCGACGGGGATCTTTAGAATGTTTGTAGATCTAAAGACGTCTTGTGATAATCCAACGTTAATAGACTCCGTTCTGTGTGTGATTGATCACAAGAGATTCAAGTTGATTGTGTGCAGGTGTTTATTGAAGATCAAAGAAGATTTGAAGGCAAGAAGACTTTTTGGGTTCATAATCTTTGGTGTGCACAATACTTGTTTCGGCTGGAAAGGGATCCGACTATAATCCGATTTATCTTTGAGATAATCATTGATTGGATAGTTGTGTGGATCGGCATCAACACCCTTCTTTGTGATTAATAGTGTTGATTGCTTGTGGCTTACAATCACTGTGGTGATTGGTAAGAAAGATATCTAAGGACCCGAAAAAGGTGTTTATGTGATAAACGAGAGATCCTTTGTCAGACTCATATCACTTGGTTGAAAAGAGTTGTTACCGAAAAGATTTTTTGTTCCTTTACTGTTTGGAATACGAACCAAAGGAATTGTTCAAAGTGCGTGACTTATTGGAAGTTGGAGGCGCAGGGATACTGAGGAAACTAGATGAACTATAGAGTTAGTTGCTTGGTCTCAACTATACGAAGTTGGTTAATATTTTGTATAGCGGCTTAATTCTGAGAGTATTCAATCTGGACTAGGTCCTGGGGTTTTTTTGCATTTGCGGTTTCCTCGTTAACAAAATCATGTTGTGTCTTTTAATTTTCTATTTCCGCAATTATAATTGTTATTATAATTAGAAATAAAATACACAAACGTTAATTCCTATTTACTTGATAAGATATCCCTTAGAGTTTTGTTAAGTCCGAACCTAATATCAAGTAAACACACTTCGTTGATTATATTGTCTCGATCTCGTATCCATAGATGATCACTTGAAGTGTGATACCGATTTGTTGTATTTTCTTGACTCAGTCCATAGACAATCACTTTCGGAGAAAGGACTTATAGGTGGAAAAGTTTTAGAATGTGGTATATTTGGGTACCCTCGTCTTTTCATATAACCTATTGGAATAGATCGATTTTCACCACAGTGATTGTTGCAGTAGCTTATTAAATAATCGTTTTAGATCGATTTTACTTGATTCAACCACAAATCTTAAATCTAGTGATGAATCAATTACATATTTTGGAGATGGAGATTCGTTCATCGTGGGTGTTTCAACGAATCATCAACTTATCAATGAAACTCGTAAATCATTAGAAGCAACAAAATTATAATTTTTTTATTTTCTTCTTATGGATTGATTTCCAACTAGTTGTGGATGATCCGCAACTGCTGAAGAAGTAATAGATTCTTAAGATTTTTTAGTTTATCTTAGATTTGAAATTAAAACAAGTAAAGTTATTTCCCTTTCCCGATTTGTTTTTTCATTCTTAATCAATTTATCTGCTTAAACAACTAAAACAAGTCTTTTTTTTTTTTCTGTTTTCTCTTGATGAGAAACAACTAAAACAAGTTGGTAGGTTGAGGACTAGTGGTGGTGATGATCAATTGTTAATGTTTATATTTTTTTATGGGATCAATTATTGTTGTTGAACCAATTTTTATGGGATCAACTACGGTTGTTGATCCATGTATGGGATCAACTCCTGTTGTTAACCCAAATTTTTATGGGATCAATTTCGGTTGTTGATCCTTTCAACTCCTATTGTTGACAATATTTCCTTGGATAATTATAATCATGCTTGTAGGTTAAATCTTCCTTGTAGTTCAAATCATGTAAATTTCTTCCAATGTTGAACTTGTGGTGCAATGGTAACATGACTGAATCCATGTCAAATGATGCGTGTTCGACTCACGCCAAGTTCACTCTATTTACATGGATCAACTTCTACTGTTGATCCTTTTCTTTTTTGGATCAACTACCATTGTTGATCCCTTAAATCAAATCAACTTCTACTGTTGGCTCTATTTTTATTTGGATAAACTACTGTTTTTGATACAAAAATATATAAACTAGTGGTGGCGCGGCGGCAACGCTAGTGGTGGAGGCGGCGGCGAGGAACTAGTGGTGGTGGAGGACTGGTGGTGGTGCAATGGTGGTGGTGAAGGAGTGATGATGGAATACTAGTAGTGGTGGCGGTTGATAGGTGGTGCTTGTTGAACGGTGGTGTTAGAATGGTAGTTGAATGTTGGTGGTGATGGTGCTAGTACGTGGTGAAGTGGTAGAGGAAGAGATTTGTTCCATTTTGAAATAAAGAAAAATATTATATGTGTGAGGGTATTAAGGTATTCTAATTTTAAATGGATAAGGTTATTAAAAAGTAGGGATATATTTATTGTTGTATAAGGATATATTTATCCGGTTTCAAAAGTAAGGACATATAAATAATGTACCATATTTGTACAATTTTTGATATTTCTCTTGTTGTAAAGACCCTCAAGCTCGTCAACGCTATTACACTAGTCAAGTGATGATAATAACTCGATTAGATTAACATGAACGTTAATTATTAGAAATTAATCTAACAACGAACTAGATACGAAACTAGTACCGCTGGATATATCTCGAAAAGTTATGCGAAATGGACTACTCGCATGTGTCTTATGGATACAATACGAAGAAGAAATCATAGGATGAGTATGAAAGGTAAAATCGTTATTTCATGGAAAATCACTATTTACGTAACACAAACACATTGTGGCTGAGATTATAAAAGCAAGTGCGTGTCCTAGTGGGTCTTATTACCAAAACCGATCGAAGAGAACTCTTTTTCTCTTATTACCAAAAAACGACTCTAGATGGAACTCGAACAACCCTCTGCTCCAAAAAATGATAGTGTCGTCATCTCAGGTTCCATAGAGTCGTCACCACTGTATATTCCCTAGAGTCTTCAACCCCAATAGTATGATCGTTATTGACTTTGTGACGACCCTTTGTTATTTGGAAGGGTCGTCATCATATAACTTTGAGTCGTCACACGATATACAAGGGTCGTTTTTTTTGTAGATCATTTGAGTGACGATTGTTGATCTGATAACCATAAATTTGATGTCTTATTTGTTTTTTTTAATTTTATTTGTTTTGAATATAGTACCAAGAGAACCAAAGGCAAGGTTCCAATGACGATAAATCCTCCTTCCAAAGCTCCCCGCCACGATAAATACTCACTTTCCGGTCAATTACGCGGTAAAAAGCCGAGTGAGGTATCATTTTCTATCACCGAACCAAGAGACAAAGGTAATGAGTTGTCGGATTCATCAAAATCGACTCTCCCGTTATTTCCGCTAGCAGTGGGTGAAGAAGAAGAAATCCAAGAAGAGGAGATACAAGAAGGTGAGATACAAGAAGATCCTCCCGTACGAGGTGAAGAGGAAGAAGAGAGTGATAATGATGATGAAGATAATGTTAGTGGTGATGATTTTGATGATGGTAATGGTGGTGATGATGAGCAGGAAGGGGATGAAGGTAATAATGGTGGTCATGAGGAGGAGGAAGAGGATGAAGGGGATGATGCTGCTGGTAAGGATGATGAAGAGGATGATGGTAAACAAGATATAGAACATGAAGAACATAATGCAAAGCCGAAGCCGGTAAAAGAGGCTTAAGAAGGATGGAACCGATATTGTACCCGCCGCGAGACACGTTCCCGCTTACTCATTTGATGTTGTCCCTCTTCGAAGTGGTAAACCTAGAGGAGAACCTAAAGATGGGGGCAAAAGTTCTATTTGGATATTCTGGATCGTGGGCTCATACCATCTATGAGACAATCGTAAGAATCCCAACTTTGCTTGTTATTTGATTAGTTGGTTGATATTAACTTTCTAATATGTTTTTTAATATTTATTTGTTTATTTTTTGTAGGATCACAAGAATGCCGCACGTCTTTTCGTGCACCTATCTTCTTTTTAAGAAAATGGATTTGTGGCCGCTAAAAGGTGAATGTGCAAGAGTCGAGAGAATATGTTGAAAACTCCGGTTGTACCAGTGCCGTTGAACTACGTGATTTCGTATGACAAGGTTGCGGTATATATTTTTTGTGAAAGGTATTCGCTGAAGTCGACACATTCCAACTTCCTTTTGGCAGATGGCATTAACTCCCGATGATGCGAAACAGATATTAGGGTGCGGTCGAAGGTAAATCAACCAAAGTGACAATTTCAAGAGAATGCCTAGTTGGGATGAAATTTATACATGGACCAAGAACTTGTTTGGATGGGATATAGAGAAGACAGATGGGCTTTTCGTGCCGGGAACTAACTACCCGAAGAAGGAGTTCAAACTTGTGGAGATTAGGCGGATGTTTGTTGGTACTGTAACAAAAGGAAAAGATGAAGGTCTCTCTCCGATATGGAATGTCGTTATGTGGCGGCTGCGTATTTGTTGTACGCCCTTTCGTCGGTTGTATTTCCCGACAACAAAGGTAACGTGGTCGGCGCCAACCTTCTTCAGCCTTTTGGACCCTTAGAAGATGTGAACAAGTACTCTTGGGGACTGCCATAGTTGCACATCCGAATGGTCACTTTCCTGTGGATCTCGCGAATGAACCTCTCAAATTAATGGGAATTGGCTCTAATCCAGGTATTTGGATTGATGAAAGTTGTCTTCTTTTAGTATGTTTTTTTCCTTTGACATTTTTATGTTTATTTGATTGTTTTAAAAATTAGAACTTTGGTTGTTATAGGTGTGGATTTATGATCATTTCCCGTCACTGTTCAAAGCCAATGAAGATGTGAAACTCAACACAAAATGGAGCCCGGGTAGTCCAACAGAACCCGTTGGTTGTACTCACTTCTCGTGGATAGGGAACAAACCGATGCGTTGATAGAAATGCGTAAAAACTTGACAACATCACGACGAAAGAGGTAATATTTACTACGTACAAGGATGATAGAGTTGGCGCAATGGAAGATGTCGTGTATTACCATGGCCCTTTGTTTCACCGTAACGGTTTTTCAATGTACAATCCGATGAGAATCATGCGTCAACTTGGGTTTATTCAAGATTCACTCGATGAAGACTATGTACCTCCGTTCAAGCACAAGTTGAACAAATGCGAGGCTGACAAGGATGACATAAAAAGTCGTTTATGAACCTTTAATCGATGTCAAGCATTGGAATAATAGACACTCTAGCCTCAGACATCACATATTGGGTGCATGTGCATGAAGGTCACGAGGCAACAACGGATTACTATCAATGGTACGAAGGCTTCTCCCCTGGTAGGGTGATACAGATAGATTAAACTACGGGTAGGAGGACCAACAGAGCAGCCACCTCTGCTTCTCAAGCTGACGGTAGAGATGATACTACCATTCTTAAACTAGTGGTGAGTATTTATTTGTGTAATTGTGTTATTCATTTACATACAAATATACGTCAGTTAATTTGAATTGTTTTTTGAATGCATATAGAGGGAACAAATGAAGCTTTTTGCCAAGGCTTTTTGTTGCTCGACTGACAAAGGGGAAGTGTTTGATCCTGCGAAGCATTGTCGGTACGCTGATTACTGCACGCACATTGAAAATCCCAATGCAAAAAAGATGTTTGCTGAGCTAGCTAAGGAAGGTAAGAGGACCTGGAAAACACGTAGCCAACTAGCACAAGAACGTGGTGAACAGGGGCAGAGTAGCCAACATCGTGATGAACAAGGTACTAGAGAAGATGGTGGTTCCCCAGGGGGCAGTGATACTCAGGGTCCTCCTCCTTAGAAGAGCCGGAAAGTTTCCCGATCAGGTCGAGGTCGAGATATGGTGGTCTTGAGTGAGGCGATGTTACCATCTACTTGAACTTATGTTCATTTTACTTTATGACTTGAACTTATGTGTTTGTTGAAACTACTTATGTGTTTGGTTTGGATGGTTTGTTTAAACTACTTGGTTTTAAGAAGGATGTTTAGCAGTATGTTTGTTAGAATAATGTAGGAATCTAATGCAGACAAGATTATAGAGTGTCACAGAGTGAGGGTCGTCAGCTTTGTTTTATAGCATACGAACGACCCTATTTATGATACACAAAGTCGTTAAGTGTTTCAAATAGAATTCTAACGACCCAGAGAGAAATTAACACAATGATGACAATTTTTTTTGTAGATAGAGTCGTTATTGGTTATATTGAAACCAATGACGACTCTAGGTTAGCAAAAACATCCAGGAGATGAACCATATTTTCTATGGCTAGAGTCGTTATCTATTATATGGAAACCAATGACGACTCTAGGTTAGCAAAACTCTAGGAGATGAACTATATTTTCTATGGATAAAGTCTTTATTTGTTATATGACAACCAATGACGACTCTAGGTTAGCAAAACATCCAGGAGATGAACCATATTTTCTATGGCTAGAGTCGTTGGGTTGATCATATAGCAGATCAACCACTTTAGATGTGTATTAAATCCAGAGAATATCACTTTTAGGTATATAGAGTCGTTGCTTTTATATGGACACTAATGACGACTCTTAGTTAAAATAACATCCAAGAGAATAACCAACCTGGGTTTATAATTGATTCGTTATGTTAATAACATGGCAGAGTAACGACTCCGTGATTCTAGTTAACATTCCATTAGGAAAATAACATTCAATCAATCTCTTATTACATAAGAGTTAATATGGGTATTCTTGAATTTGACACATCAAATGTTCGTCAATGAACCTTCTCGCCGACGATACAACGTTGTATATTCTTTGTGGTGAATGAACTTAGTTTCCCCATTACGTATTGTCCATAACCCATTTAAACGTTCCAGCTGAAATTAAACGAGGAATGTTATATGTTAGTAACTTTGAAGCATGAGAAAAGTATAGATATTAACGAGTTACTCACTTTTTCCTTAAGAGGAGCTCGTGGATGATGGTCGTACACCATATTTCTAACTTTACATACTCTCTCATTCCACTTTTAATGTAGTTGAATCGAAATGCCAAGTCTCTCCATTTGCGGTTATTAGGATTCGCGGTATGCCCGTAGAAGAACTCCTTAACTCTCTTCCAAAATATTGAATAGATTCATTTGGACGTTCACTAAAGGTATTAGCAAACGATTTAACGAGACACAAAACTTCATACGGTTCCCATTCAACCATTGCAATTGAAAGATTACGTAGTTTCGTGGAAAAAAGAATGGTTTAGGGCCATTTTCTCAAGAGGATGGGGTGGTATTATATAGAAGAAAATCCCAACGGTCGTATTTTTTGAAATTCACGACATGGGTCGTTAGCTATGTGATTAAACAAGTTGACGACTCAAGAGCAGGTTGCAAAATTAATTATATGACGACTTAAGGTATAGTCGTCACTGAATTAATTTTAAGAGCTAACGATTGTTTATTAAAATAAATTGAATCTCGTTTGAAAGGAAACTTGGAATAGTAGCATATTAAATATTAATTAGAAGGTGGAAATTCCTTTGAACACATTACATGTTATTCCCAAGTTTCAAAAGCGAGGTTCAACTAGCATTGCGGCTTCGATGTGATAAAAAGGCTCTCATCTCCATCTGGTATTTACGATTCAATGAAATGAGTCTATGAAATCAAAAGTTATGGTAATCCAAATAGCAAGGGTTGTTATATTAAATAAAACACCGAACGACTCTACGTAAAATTTGAAATGGCGGGATAAGGTCGTCATCTTCTACGAATACCTATATGACGACTCTAAATGGTTTATTTATTGAGAGTTTTGTTTTTAGAGTCGTTCGTCTGTAAACAAAAAAATTAACGACCCTTTTTGACCTAGCTAAAAGAGTCGTCAGTGTTTATCACACAAGCCTAACGATTTTTCATAACTCGAAAAGTTGTAAGTCGTCATTGGTATTTTCAATTCATCGACGACTTTGAAGAGTCGTTCTTGAATCCGAACCCGACTATAACGACTCTCATGCTGACTAGTTCCATAATGACCATCAATCGACCACTTGGAGCACCATTCAGACAATTTCAAGAGTATATGAGGTTTACCTGATTGTTTTGTGGTGCGGGTTCTTCATTTTGAGTATCGGTTCCTTCATTTTGAACAGTAGGATCTTCATTTCCACCATTATTCATGGCTTCCTCCATTAACATCTCTTCATCAAACATCCAATCCATAGGATTATTAGAGACAATCTCACCATCAACACAATCATGGTTATTGTTTGAACCTTCACCAACCTCATTCCCTCCACTTGAATCATTCATTTCTAAAAACCCTAGTTTTTCCTCTCAAAGCTCCTCTTCTTCTTCTCAAAACAAAAAAACCCAAAACTAAAATTTCCCCAAATTTTAATCTCAAAACCTGATTTTTATCTAAACAAAATTATCACACTAATCAACTTAATTAAATCTTAATACTAATCACTCAGGGGCATTTTAGCCATTTAGAAAATATTTTTATAAGGGGTGACCCAAATTAGGATTGGGTGGCCTTTTTTGTCCTCTAGTGCTTGGCCCCAATCAAACTAGGATATTTAACCGCATGGAAAAGGGGGTGTAAAGGGGGTCTAAAGGAGGTGTAACAACCGTCTGTTAGAGTTGTTAGTACGTATTGAGCACATGAGCACAAAGCAGAATATTGCTCAGCTACCTAAAACTGGAGGCTAGGGCTTTCGCGTCTGCAACCTCAGCAATTTCTACACTCAGGTAATTTGTTTTCTCTCAATCTGTCTATAGTTTTGAAGATCAAACTAAGTGCTTCATTAGTGATTCTTTAAGAAAAAAAGTATGGCAATGGTAAAATCAAGAAAGTTACTACCAGTTTCTTCTGGTCATGATGAAGAAAAAGATGTAGATACAATCAGTATGTTACCAGATGAACTAATTCATTACATCATGTCATTCATTAATACTAAATATGCAGTACGAACTTGTGTTTTATCGAAAAGATGGATTAATATTTGGAAATCTCTACCGTTTCTAAACTTCGATAATGAAGAGTGTGCACATGATCAATCAGAAAAGTTTATTGATTTAATCGATAGAGTATTCATGCTCCGTGATGGCAGTAACATTCAACGGTTTAGGTTGATATGGGATTATTATCCTCTTAATAATGGTGTAAAAAGAAGTTTGTGTAAATGGATTGATGCTTCCGTTGAGCATAAGGTTCAAGAAGTAACTGTAGATCTCCGTCAAAACAGTAATTTTACATATGAGATTCCTCAGAGACTACTTAACTGTAAATCATTGAAGAAGTTGACACTGATTGTGAGCCGAACGTATGCGGATATTGTTCTTCCCTTGTCAATGAGCTTACCACAGCTTAAGTTAATGCGACTGGATGGATTTTCAGTCTCCGATGTAGATTCAGCTAGAAGGCTCGTTTCTGGCTGTCCACTTCTTGAAACGTTGAACATAGTTAATTGTGATATACAAACTGATAATCAGAGGAATTTCACTTTTGAGTCTCTCAGCCTTAAGCAGTTTGCATACACTCATAAGCATTGTAATTTTAAGCGACATCATCTTAAGCCTAAAATTATAAAGTTATGTGCTCCTAATCTCACCAGCTTTGCCTGTGAATCTTACTCGACACAAGAATATGATCTTCAAAACCTTTCTGATAAGCTATCCGATGTGAATCTTCACTATGAACCTGAAAAGAAAAAAACTGGCTATGGAAGAAAATCAAGTGTATGCTAAACGTATAGTGAAACTTCTTGTAGCGGTTGATAAGGTGAAACGACTCGATCTATCATCTGGAATGCTCGAGGTATGTTTTTAAAGTCCATCGATTAATTAGTTTTGGTTATCCTTATAAGCTTTTGCTCAATGTTATTAAAGAGAATTTTCTACGGTTTCTTAAGGTTCTCTGGAGAGCTACCAAATTGTTAAACTATCAACTCCCTTGGTTATGTAATCTTCAATGTTTGAGGCTGGAAACATGGTTTACCAGACGTAGCATGCAGGCGGTAGTATACTTACTCACGATCTCTCCCAATATAAAGACTCTTATCCTTAAACCAATCAAGGTAACCTTTAACTAAGCTCTTTGTATTTAATTTGGTCACTTGAATCGTTTGATCTGTCTAATAAAACTTCAACGGTGTTTCACTTTCATATGATATCTATATATATGCATCATTTTTTTATGTTTGAAACAATTTAGAAACCTATATATGAAGCAGTTTTTGTTACTTTATACTAATATACATATACTTTATTTTATGTTTCTTCAAAAATAGACGAATTACGCTGAAGTTGGGAATGATTGGGAAGTAGGATTCTCATTGCCAGGCATGTTGCCTCACCTAAACACTGTTCAGATTGAAAATTCAGTAGGATGTGATGCTGAGCTCAAACTTCTGAGCTTTTTGTTGAAAAATGCAAAGGGTTTGGAAGAAGTTGCTCTATACCCTTCTTCTTCGTGTAGTGTTGAGTCCATTAGCAGATTGAGAATTTTTTGGAAGAATGAGCTAAGAGCACTTCAGAGAGCTTTTTTAGGCATCAAAGTGAGGTGGGGAGGAACAGAAATTCTCAGCATATAGTAAACTAACACCATTTACATTTACACTCAAAATCCAAGACTGCCGTTGCGAAACCAAGTAGTGTTATCTTTTTTCTCTTTTGTGGTCTAGCGTCATCTGTGAAAATAATGAATGTATGAAATGTTTTATGGGACTTCGTTAATTGCTAAATTTAGGCTATGCTCTTCAGTTCAAAACTCTGAACTGAGACGCCAAGTATCATTGATCAAAATCTTCTAGTTCTAGACTGTTTTAAATTTAATTATTTGTTAGGTAGAGAAGAAGTTGATACCCATATCATTGTTTATTTTATAACTGAAAGGAAATAAATTGCAAATTAACCAGTTAACATGTTTTGGTGTACAATCCGCATTCATAACGTTTTTAATAGATTAGATATTATGTTGTTACCTTTCTTAGCTGATATTCTGTATTATTCTCATTAAGTCGAGTATACTCAAGATACTCTATGTATTATTTAATAACGAATGGAATGGAAAACAATCCAGGGGAGTTTAACCATTATCCAAGATGGTATCAGCCTAAACTCGATCCATCGCTCCCTCTAATCTTTCTAATCAAAACTCAATGGTCTGGTGAAAAGAAATCATTACATCCGGCGTTTGCTGTAACCAACATCAAAACCCTTATTCCCATTCTCCTAGACATCAAACAGATGAGTATTCTTCATGGGTATTTTTATTCGAACTTCATCTTCAAGCTCATGAATTCTTCTCTTCCTTATTGACGGAACTCAAACACCTAAGGATCTGGATGATAATACCGTGAAACAACTCGATGCTCTTTGTCGCCAATGGATGTTCTCTACCATGGCCAAAGATCTGATGCTCACAGTTCTCAAATCAGGCAAAACGGCTAAAGAAATCTGGGATCATCTTAAGAAGCTCTTTCAAGACAATAAAGGAAGTCGAGCCGCAACCCTTGAAAGTAAGTTCGTTAATCTCAAATTCACTGATTGCACTAGTGTTGATGATTACTGTGATAAACTTAAATCGTTATCCGATCGATTACGTGACCTTGATTTCCCCATGAATGACAAGAGATTGGTTATCCAACTTGTCAATGGTCTTCCGGAGGAATACAATACTGTTGCCTCCTTCATTCAAAGAATCTATGCCCGGTTTGATACTCGCCAGATCCTTACTAAGAACGGAAGAGATTCGTCGCTCTCAAAGAAACCCTACCATCTCTCAGCCAACAGCAGTCTGCCGGCTTTGCTATAAACCGTACTGTCAGCGTCCAAACAAATCCAACAACAATGGACGTCGTGGTCCTCGTCCTCCATCCAACGGCAATGACTCAACACATGGTGCGGCGACCCGCCCACCTCTCCTCCGCCAACACCAACCATGTATAACACTGGCACGGCTATCCTCGTCTTCCTAACTACCATCCTCCCCTCGGCAGCCATACGCGCACCACCACCTGTCCCGTATCCTACAAACGCTCCCGCTGGCAATCTCCCTCTCCAACTTTGCCGACCACATAACACCAACAACTTCTCACAACAAAGCCATGCGTATGCAACGAGGTAAGTCACCTGGAATGGGTCGCGCCAAGCTTATTTCACTCCTACTACCGAAACTCTCCACCCGGAGGATATTGTTTGGCTTATAGTTCCATGAGTCTCCAATCACTCGACGATGATTTCTACATGGACACCGGTGCCACTTCACATCTTACTGCAAATCAAGGTACGCTACATACTGTCTCGAACTCTAGCAATGTTCGTTCTATTCTAGTTGGCAATGGCAATAGCATTCCAGTTATGGCTAGTGGTACTAAGTTTATACACCTTAGTCTCGTCTCCTTCAACTTAAAAGATACTCTTGTTGCCCCCGACATTATAAAAATTTAGTGTCTGCATTCGTAAGTTCACCACCATAATCATGTTTTACGTTGAGTTTGACCCATCACGTTTCTCTCCACGAAGGATCCGATTTCAAGAAGACTATCCTTCGATGTGACATACCACCGGAGAACTCCATCCTATCACCAAGCCTGTCGTTTCTCCTCCTCCACATCCTCGCCTCAACCATTTCTCTTGCCGTTTGTTCGCCCGATGTTTGGCATAATCGTCTTGGCCATCCTGGCAAAGCTATCTTAGATGTTCTTCG
This sequence comes from Papaver armeniacum, assembly GCA_023531295.1. Lineage (NCBI taxonomy): Eukaryota > Viridiplantae > Streptophyta > Magnoliopsida > Ranunculales > Papaveraceae > Papaver > Papaver armeniacum. Next base: position 14,781 of record JAJJWW010003812.1, on the reverse strand, counting down.
CACCAAAAGTTTTATTTCATGTAATAAAAGCTCTTTGCTCTAAACTATGTCATTCATGTCAAGTTAGCAAACATGTTAGATTACCTTTTCGAATCTAATTCCAAAACTTTTGCTCCTTTTGATATTATTCATAGTGACTTGTGGACATGTCCATTACATGTTGAAACGGGTTATCGGTATTACCTAATATTATTGGATGATTTAAAATTATCTATGGGTATATCCGTTAAAGTTCAAATCTCAAGTTTACACCAAATTTTTGGAATTTCATTCTTTTGTTAAAACCCAATTTGAGCGTGATATCAAAAGTTTTCAATGTGAATTGGGTCGTGAGTTTGATAACTCCTCTTTTCATAATTTTGCTCATGCAAATGGTTTTGTTTTTCGATTCTCCTGTCCACAAAATTCCTCTCAAAACGGCAAAGCCGAGCGTATGATCCGTCGAGTCAACGACATTACTCGTACTCTTATGTCTCACGCCATTCCCTCCAAATATTGGGCCGACTCTCTTAACATGGCTGTCTATCTTCACAATATTCTTCCCACCAAAATTCTCCATTTTCGTTTCTCCTGTTTTTTCTCTATGGACGCCAACCCACATACGATCACCTTCGTATATTTGGATGTCTTTGTTACCCCAATCTCTCCTCCACTACACCTCACAAACTTGCTCCTCGCTCTACTAAATGTGTCTTTCTTGGTTTTCCTATCAATCATCGTGGTTATCGTTGTCTTGATCTCACCACTCATAAAATCATCATATCTCGACACGTCACTTTTGACGAAACTGCTTTTTCCGTTCACCACCTCCACTCCCACCAAATCATGCAGTCGATTCTCCTCCTTCGCCCATCCACCATCCTCTCTAGTCGACAAACTCTCTTACCCGTCAAGAACCCCATCTGTCCCTTCCAACGATACCACCACCTCCTACACTCCTCCATACAGGCATACAACTACTACATCACCCACTTCTCCTTCCGCTACTACATCTAACAGCCCGGCCCACAACATTGCGGTCGAACGTCCTACTCCTTACACTCCTCCTCACAGGCGTACACCTACAGCGCCACCTTCTCCTACCGCTACTACATCCTCTACTCCATCTACCTCCTTCTCCGATCTCTCCAACTCTCGCTTCATTCCTTAACCTACTGCGCTACGGCTCCACCCGTCCTACCTCTACTCGTCCCAGGTCACTAAGGCCTCTCGTGGCATTTTCCGTCCCAATCACAAACTCAATCTCTATGTCCACTCAAATACAAAATCTCTCCATTGCCCGTTCACCTATATGCACTTAGGGACCCTAATCGGAATGCGGCCATGCTAGATGAATATAATGCATTGTTGAAAACACATACTTGGGAGCTTGTTCCACCCGCCACGGATGCACATGTTATTCGGTCGATGTGGCTTTTTCGCCACAAATTTCATGCCGACGGTTCACTACAACGTCACAAGGCTCGCCGGTTGCAAATGGCAAATCCCGGCCGATTGGTGGGACTGTTTGAACGTTTAGTCCGGTTGTCAAACCTGCTACTATTCGTTTGTGCTTACGATTGCGGCTTCACATTCTTGGCCTATACATCACTAGACGTCAAGAATGCTTTTCTCCACGGGATTTAACCGAGACAAGATACATGCATCACCTCCGGGCTTTGTTGATCCCGATCATCCCGATTATGTTTGTTTAACTCTCGTTTGTCGCTATATGGTCTAAAGCGGGCACCTCGTGCATGGTTCCGAGCGTTTTTGCCAAGTTTATTACAAATTGTGGTTTTAAGGGTAGTGTATGTGATCCATCTCTCTTCGTCTACCGGTCTGGATCCGAGACTTACATACTTACTCCTATATGTTGATGATATTATTTTAACGACCAATACCGATAAACTTCTTGGCAACTTTATTACTTTGATGAAACGAGAGTTCTCCATGACCGACCTTGGACCACCGCATCATTTTTTGGGCATCTTCTCGTTCGTCGCACTTCCTCGGGTCTCTACCTGTCTCGGTCCGTTTACACAAAGGATATTATTGCACGTGCATCCATGACACACTCGCAAACCCGTGGCTACACTCGTTGACACTCAATCGAAACTTCGGTAAGCAACGTCTGGTCCTGTAATAGAGGATGCTACTCTTTACCGAAGCACATGGTCAGGCTCTTGATACCTCACCTTCACTAGACCTGATATCTCTTATCTTTGTTCAACAGTATGTTTGTTTATGCATGATCCTAGGGAACCTCACATGCAGCCCTTAGCGATCCTTGATATCTTCGGGGTACCCCGGATCATGGTTTGTTTCGTCTGCTCGCGTTATTCTCGGATTAACGCATATTCGATGCCGATTGGGCAAGTGGTTGTCCGGATTCACGCTAGTTCCACTTCGCTCTTGCATCTTTCTGGGTGACAACTTAGTTTCTCGGTCTTCAAAGCGCCAAGCTCTGTCTCTCGCTCAAGTGTCGAAGTGAATATCTGGGAGTGGCAAACGCGTTGCGAAACTACTTGGCTTGAACTTACTTCTCGAGCTCCACCTACCTCTACGACGTGCAACTATTGTATATTGTGATAATGTCGGTGCAATCTATATGTCCTGTGATCCTGTTCAGCATCGGCGCACCAAACATGTGGAAATTGACATACATTTTGTTCGTGATCGCGTTCGTATTGGTGAAATTCATGTCATGCACATCCCCGGAAAATCAATATGCTGATATCTTTACCAAGGGCCTTCGACGACAGCTATTTACTCGTTTCCGTACTAGTCTGGGCGTTTGCTCTTCTCCGCTCCGACTAAGGGGTGTAATAGATTAGATATTATGTTGTTACCTTTCTTAGCTGATATTCTGTATTATTCTCATTAAGTCGAAGTATACTCAAGATACTCTATGTATTATTTAATAACGAATGGAATGGAAAACAATCCAGGGGAGTTTAACCATTATCCAAGAGTTTTATTATCATTCTCAGCTTATCAGCAGAATTAATAAGCGAAAGAATCAGTAAATTCACAAAAATCTACCTAAAACAGTTAGCTAAATTAACAACCAAAAGATCTTCTTGCAGTATTTTACAGAATTGATTTTATAATTTTCCTTGATTCAAGATTCTGGTGAGGCCCTCGAGCAACTAAGATCTCAACTCTATGAACAAAGTCTAATCAAACCTAGTTGTCTGATGTCCACAGATCAAAAATGAAGAAAATTAAAATACTTGATTTCTCAAGGGAAGTAATAAACGTAATGTCTTTAGTTTACTATATGGACGTACGGGTATTTTCTGTTCCTCTCCACCTCATTATTTTGATGTGTGAAGAGGCTCTTGCCATGTGCTCTTAACTTATCCTCATATTTCTTTCTCAGTCTATGATGGCAGTCAACAGTAGAACTAGGGTATAGATCAATTTCCTCCATTTTTCATGTTTGTTCATTCCATAGTGGGAGCAAAATGAGTTTGTTCATTCCATAGGAAGTGCTCTAAGCGGATTCAAATTAGTACATTAGTCAACAGAAAAAGAAACAAACGGTGATTCAATTACATTTACTTCTAACCCAAAGAGTGTTATACGTTACAGGATAAAAGAAAAGAAGAGTTAGACCTAGCTAAATTTTTGAGAGGAAAATTATACATTGGCTTCTCATACAGTACCCACATGAATTGCAATCGTCTTTACTGCACCCCCATGATTGTGTTCCATGGCCACCGTACCGTGAGAGCTGCAATACATTGGATTATTCTGCTTCTTTATCAATCACCTGTTGTAAACAGAACAAATATATTAATAAGCTTTCAGTTTATCAATCACCTGAGAAGGAGGTTTTGTCAAAAAAACAACCCTGGTTTAGCTCATGGAACTGTTATGTGTAAAATCTAATATTAAAGGTCAATTACTTCTTCTTTTCTTTTTCTGTATTGCAATATGTCTCTTAATTTTAGTAATAGATATATGAAGTCTAGTACGACTACTGCTGGATTAAAGGGAGCACTGGGGGAGAACAATTATAATAGTGACCCTATGCTTTTGAGTTTGCTGCAAACTTTTAGTCAATTTTAGGACCAAGTACTTGGATATTAGAAATACAGCTTAGGAATCCTTATAAAAATTGTTGTTTCTAAAATATGAAGAAAGAACCTAAAACTCAACCGAAAAAGTTACGGTTTCTCTGTCGAAAAGGAGAGTCGAGGAGCGAGTGATCTAAGAATATCGAGTCCACAAAGTTAGAAAGTGCTAGCAAAGAGACGATCCTAAAGTTCCTTTGCAGCTAGAGAAACAAGACGAATTCCAGATTGTAATATTGATAAACTGCCCCACTCTCAATTTACGTTTTAATAAGTTGCCCCCGTTTTTTTCAACTTTTCAAAACTGCCCCCACCGTTAAGTTTTCCATCTAATTTAGTTTTCCATCTAAATCCTTACTTATTTACCCTTTACTTGTCATGTTTATCTTCTATTTCAATTTTTCAAGTTAGTCGAGTTCGGTTCATGGATTCAGGGTTCAGGTTAGGGGTTTACGGTTCATAGTTCAAGGTTCAGGGTTAGGGGTTTAGGCTTCAGGGTTCATATTTCAGGGTTCATGGTTCAGGGTTAGGGGTTTATGGTTTATAATTCAAGGTTCAGGGTTACGGGTTTATGTATTTAGGGTTCGGGGTTCATCAGGGATGGACCCAAGAATCTGTTATGGGTAGGGCTAGAATATCATTAATTATCAATGTGGCCGAAGGCCGCGGCAAATTTTTTGTAACGAGTTACATAATTAGTGGTTAATTGAAATTTTCATATAAAATACTAGATAAACGGACAACTATAAGATTGAAATCTACAAATTTTTGTTACATAAAGTAATTAGAGAAGGGAATTTATGGTTTATAGAAGAAGAATGAGAAGGTAAATGAACGTGACAAAGAAAATTTCAAGTTATAAAAAATATTTTGGGCGAAAAATTATTTGTGCTGCAACTACAAGGACTAATTACAAATAAAGGTGGGCTAAATTTTAATTTTGAAATAATTCCTTGTACAGAATTTTTATCCAGCTAAAGTTAGGGACGGGCTATAGCCCGGGTTAGCCCCTTGCTAGGCCCGTCCATGGAGTTCATGGTTCAAGGTTCAAGTCATAGTTCAGGGGTAAATATGACATTTTAATAGGTGAGATAACTGCCACCCTGCATTTAACCGGATGGAAAGCGTTATTTGAAAAAAACGGGGCACTTTATTTACCCTAATTCAAAAGTGGGTCACTTTATCAAAATTCCCTAGAAAGAAATACCCCGGAAGGATACGTTTCCTTTTAAGACCAAGCTAAAAGCCTTGGTCGAGCGGAATTTTTTGTTTTTTCGGCTTGTGGACTGGGAAGGCTACCCGGGCTAGAGCCCCCTTTAGCCCAGTTGTAGGTCTGTCGGTGCTGACGTATGAAAAAGTAAGTCCAAAACTTTTTTACATAGGTGCAGGTGATTGCAACTCTTGGTACTTGAATGGGAAATGCTGCGTTGGGTGTAATAAAGCCTCCCCCTACAGACCTCAGGCGTGGAAATCGGGGTAGCGGGCCTCTGCGTCAACCCAAGTTACATCTTCCGTTGGAATGCCCACCTTAGTAGTAGCACAATTTGCTAGTTTTTCCCAGATTCCATTGTTTAACCATTTGGGTTTGGAGAAAAAACTTGTTGAATAGAAATGTTTTAGCCGACCATCATCAGCATGCCATTTATCTTCCCACATCCTTACCATACCTCCATTAATACCAACTTTAAAAATAAAGTGGAAACCGTTAATGGGCACCCATTTACCCGTAACCGAACAGATCTACCAGTAAAAAAATGTTTTTTTTTTTTTTTACTTTATGTTACAGCAGTAGAAATAGATAGACTTCTAAGCGTTTATGACTAAAAAGCCCCTTGGATGGACAGTCTAGACAAGACAATAATTGTAAGGGTATAATGGACTCCACCTACCAACTAGTAATTCAGTGAGGTTCATAATTGTAAGGGTATAATGGACTCCACCTACCAACTAGGGCAACCATCAGATTTTTGTTGGATTCTAATTTTAGGGCCAACATCAGATTTTTGTTGTTGCTGTAATAAAATGGAGAAGGCGGCTGGTGCTGGTAGTGAAGAAGAAGAGATCTGCCGTAGAAAATATGGAAAATGGAGATGCAAGAATGCAAGTGCTGATAATGAATTGCATTATTGTGAAAAACATTACAATCTTCGTGCAAAGTATTATAAGAATCTTAAGGAGAAGAAGACAAGTGCAGATCCAGGTTCTGGTCCTCATATAGAAGATGAAACGGAGGAGGAAGATGATGATGATGATGACACCTGTGAGTAATTCTTACTGATTTCTTATATTATGATGATAACCAATTGAATTATTTCATAGTTGCTTAACTAATTCGAGATTTTCTATCAAGATACAATTCCCAAAACTGAGGCAAAGAGGAAAAAAATCGAATCAACATCTGAACAAGTAAAATCATCTACAGCAATTAGTGAACCTGAATTGGACCATTATAAAACTGAGTGCATCCAAGTGTCTGTGGAATTAGAGATTGCGAACAAGGAATTGGAGCTTGCCAAGACAAATCTGGAGCTTGAGAAGAAGACTGCTGCTTCTGCTACAGATGAGGATGCAACTGAATATTGGAGGAACAAGTGTTCGGATCTGGAGATTGGAGTCCTGGCATTGGAAATTGAATATTTAATAATGAGACATCCAGAAACTAGGGAATCGAAACGGTCGAGGAAGAAGAATGTAACCATGGAAAAAGATGACGACGGGTCCGTTGATGATACCTGTGACTGTGAGTAATTTGTTAATTTAGTGCATTGGTTCCATTTTGCTTTGAATTATGATAACTAATTGAAAATTTTCGCAGTTGCTTTGAATAGTAATTTAGGATTTTCAAGATTATTAGTTTGATTTGATATAAACGAAGATTAAAAATCATTGCATTGTCTAATTGAGAATTTTCTATATATGCAGCTGATATACAAGGTCGTTCTGCCAATGTTGTGACCAAGACGAAGCTGCCTCCAGATGGACAACGTTGTACAATCACTAATAGGGGAAGGAGATGCAAGAACTTTAGGTTGGGTCATGGTGCTGCTGCTGCTGATGATAGCATTCCTAAGACCAACTATTGCGAAAGACATTACAATTATTTCGCAAACTATAATCAGATGCTCAGGAACAAGACGCAGATGAAGAAGAAGAAGCCGCCTCCAGTTGGACAACGTTGTTGTCAAACTGGTGGTGGAGGATGGAGATGCAAGAATTTTAGGATGGGACATGGTGCTGCTGCTGCTGATGATGATACTGTTCCTGAGACAAGATATTGTGAAAAACATTACAAGCATCAATCAAGGGAATATAAGATGAAGATGCGATTTAAGACAGTAGAAATCAGGGGCTCGAAACGGAGGCGCAAGAAGGTAGCCGAGGAGATGCAGAAGAAGAAGCTTCTGCCTCCAGATGAACAGCGTTGCTGTCTAGCCAATGGAAGTACATGGAGATGCAAGAAAGCTAGGATGTGTCATGGTGCTATGTATTGTGACCAACATAACAATCTTCGCGCCAAGTATTACAAGAATCTTAAGGAGGAGGAGGAGGAGGATATGGAGAAGAAGCTGCCTCCCGATGAACATGGTTGTTCTCAAACTAATGGAAGTACATGGAGATGCAGGAATTTGAGGAAGAGAAGTTGGGGTGGGGAAAGTGCAGATTGTAGTTCTACTGGTCCTCCTATACAATTTTGGGGCTCGAAACGGAGGAGGAAGAAGGTAACGGTGGAAGATAACCGCTTCCTTGATGTAACAGGAAGTATGCAACCAGCTACCAGTGATGATACCTGTGAGTAATTTTTATATCTTCATTTTAGTGATTTTTTATGTTAACTAATTGCACAATTTCATGGTTTCATCTGTTGTTGCTGTGGTTGTTCAAAATACGATTATTGAGAAATTTCATAGTTTGTCTCCAGAGGAATCATTCTAGTCCTTTGTCTAACTAATTGGGAATTTTCTGTCTAGCTGTTACAATTTCAGAAGGAAGTACTGGCAATATGAGGAGCAAGAGGAAAAATGTCGAAAGAGCGGGAGATGACCAGGTTGATGATGCTCTTGAAGATTCTGATAGTTATGTTGATTCAGAAAATTCTGTTGGTGACATTATGGATATGCTCGGGATGGAAAATTGGAACTGGAACAAGGACGAAATGAAATGGAATTCTGAGGCTGATATGCTTTCTTGCTTTGAAGAGGATCCTGTTCTATTATACTTATAAGTGCATGAAATTACTGTTTTTTGCAATTACAATACATTTGCTAGTTCAATGTTGCAAGAATCTGCAAGCTAGTTCAATGTTGCAAGGCTCATTTGAGTTTGAGCTTTACGTTAAGAAAGGGTAACCAAAAAACAGAAGAGAAGTTAGTCTTCCATTCCAAAATGTTTTTATTTTCTGTAGAAACAAATTCTTTGAGGACGTTATTGCAAGACTCTGGTAATTCTTCCATTTGACTGCCAGCAAAATCAAAGAATGTTGGTTTGTTTAAAGCTCCAAATTCTCTTGTAACAACGAAACTATAGAGACTGGTAACTATCTTGTACTTCAAACACAAAACATTCCTGGGAAGGGCTTAGATTCCCGCACATACTAAGATCCAACATTTCCAGATGGCAACAACCGGTGATGGACTCTGGTTAAGATATCTTAAACTCCAATTTTTTCAGGTAAAGATTCAATGTTTGCAAGCTAGATAGACTAGTGGTGGAATCAGGTAGTCCTTCAAGTGCCTTTATTATTTTTTAATGATTGCCGGAGTTACCTTGAATGATTGCCGGAGTTACCTTGAATGGCAATAATTGTACGTTATTATTACTGTGCATCAGCTAAGCGCTTCTGAAATTGTGTAGAATTTTCAGCATCAAAAGACACTTGTACAAAACATTACTTGTCTTCAGTACTGAGCATTCGTAATTAGCTTACAGGACATACCTTGCAAGATCATGGATTTGAGCGTGCATCTTGAACCTGAATGCCGCACAATAAAGCACATTTGAGAAGATTTTCTTCCTTGATAAATCAGTACACTGATCCCTGTCTAAGTGAAACTCCCAGACTTCAGATCTTGAACTGGTTTTTTCAGCTCTCGGTATACTAGCATCTGGTTCAAGTGGTGAAACCTTGGAACATATATTAGAGTTCCTCAATTATAAAAATTTAGAGGATCTTAACCTTGATAGTACTTGTGCAATCGATGAACTGGTTCAAACAAAGACTGGTGTTAATGGACAATGTCCCAAACTTTCTTTTGTCAGCAGCATTTGGTCCACAGATTTGTATGCCCTCAATCCTGTTTTCAAGGACACAGTGAGTGCATGCTATAAGGAAGAAGTTGAGTCCGTTGATTTCAATCATGCAATAGATTATAACAGTAAAACTTAAATCCAAAGCATAATAAGTACCAATAAAAATTAAAAATCACTGATCCATCAACCAAAAAAACGATAATTTAAGACTATCTAACATAGTTTAAGTCATCAATTAAGCCAAAAGTCTTCTAAACCACAAAGTAAGAAAATAAACAAGTTTTTAGGATCAAAGGATAACTAAAAAATAAATAACAATCAATCAAAGTCGGGTGTTTCCATAAGGGCATGGTTCTTTTGCCCGAAGTCCGAAATGGTCAAGTTGACATCTGGGCATGATCATGTTCTTCCACATAGTGAGCTTCTTGATCTATAAATTCCCGATACGTTTGTAGTCAATGCTACTTTGGCACTAGCTTTGCATTCTTTGGTACCAATGTCTTCCACACCTGTAACAAGGTGCATTGTCATTCTCGACCTTCTTAGACATGGAGTTCTTATGTGTTTTTTCAACAATGTTGCCCCTACCACTAGGTCCCGAGTAACATCTCTGGACCCGGTATTTGAATGGCCTCCACGCCAATGGCCCCTTCCACGATGACGCCTTTGTCCTCTTTCCACGTGGGCTATTATCCCCACGTGAGTATGGAGCATGAGAATATGAATCATTTTTAACCCTCTTTTCATTGGGGTGTTTTCCTTGTTATCCTTGCCATAGTTAGCCTCGGGAATTTTCTTCTTCTGGGGGCTCACAGCATTGCCTTTCGGCTACCCGATAAGTTGATCAACTTACTAAAAGTTGTTATTCTCTTATTATCAACTTCTATGCGGTATTGGTTAATAGAATAACCGATGACAAAGGAAAAAGTAGACAATGTCTTTTGAATCATATCTTTATCCGTAAGTTTTATCCCACAAAAAATTGAGGTGTGCTTGTAGCTTAAGCATATCTCTTTTAAATCACCTACCTTCATAATCAAGAAAACCGAATGTCATTCCACTATTTATTCAACTGGTGGGAGAAGGCAATCCTCAATGCTCCCAAAACGGCTTGCTAGTGCATCCCACGATTCTTTAGGACACATTATGTGTTGGTATCCCCAAAGGAGATTAGGGTCAATATGTGCCTTCAAATATCAGAGGGCTTCAGCCTTTTCTTTTTCAGTTGTTGGGTTTGTCAGTAGAGGGGTTGATGGTGTGGGTGCATTCTTTTGCTACAAAAGCGATCTTCATATCAACCATCCAACGGTGATACTCAAGTCCATCTATGTCCAACAGTCCAAATTCTTGTCGGATATATTCCATCTTGCTCATCTACATAAGGCAAGATTGAAGGACATTAGTATAACCCATTCCGATACTATACTGCCCAAAACCAAGTTTCTTTATGGATTTGGAAAACCAAGTCTCTTTATGGTTTTTATTGGTGACCCATTGAATACTAAATACTAATAACAGAGAGGAGTTCATAGCAATTTTTATACAAAGAGCACACACGTATACAAAACACACATACCCGGTAAATTATATATTAATTGTGACATTATAAAATTCATTGCAATCATTACGGAAACATTCGAACGGACAACACAACATCAAACGTAAAAATAAATTAAAAAAAAAAAGCGGTTACATATATATTAATTTGAAAGAAATTAATTACTTGGCGGTGTCATTGGAATAGGGAAACGGCAATGGAGACAGATAACAAAAATACATGATCACAATTCACAAACACTATAAGAGACAAACAGTTGATTGACAATAGCAAAATAAAAGAATTAAGTTTATGACACATATAACAAGGCAATCAATAGAAAACTTAGAAGAATGTTCAACCACGAAACCAAACGTCGTTCCTAAACTAAAATGTTACAGAGTCATAAGGATAATAATTCATTTCCCAAACCAAAACGGGACGACCATGAGGACATTAATCCATTCTCTTTCATATAATAATAAAATAAGATAATAGAATAATCATGTAGGCATGCTGAAAGCATATGTGATAATATCATACATACATGGTGCTAGTTCACAGATCACACACACACAAAAAACAAAAAAAAAGGAAAATAAAATTAAATCAAACAATTTTTTATTTATTTTTAATCAACCCTGTTCAAATAAATCAAACAAATCATATATTATTCAAACAAAACAAAACATGATAAGGCATGTGCAATTTGTAATCAGCAGACATTGCAATTTTAATCAGTCAATCATATAAGGACAAAACATCAAAGCAAGTATATGTACAAATGATTAATTTATTAGAAAGAACAGATCCATCAGTTTTTTTTTTTCATTCATTATCAAAGATAAACGTCTTGTAGACAAATTTTTTACATCCCCTTCATCAAAGGTAATGTAATAAATAAAATGAAGAGGTGGGTTTAGGTGTACCTTTCCGATTGATTGAAAATGAATGAACAAAACAGATGTACCCAAAATCCCCGGACTATGATGGGGCTTTCTTCAACCGAGAATTCATTTGTTTTGTTTTTTCGTTTTTTTTAAAGCGACTTTGATTTGATTGGGAGTATAAGACAGATCTAAAACAAAAATCTTAGCAAAGAAAGAGCTCGTTTCTTGATGACGTGTTGGATTAAGAATAAAAAAGAGAGAAAAGAGAGAACTTTCATTAACCAAAGAAGGGAAAGGAACCCCATTACATAGTTAAGTATCCTATTTATACAAGAGTAAAGGTAAATCCTAATATACTAATGTAATTGCATATCCATGGGCCCATAGGCAAAATGACTTTTTTTTTTTTTTTTGTTATATTAGTTTTGATTACGTGACTTCAATTATTCATTAAATCCCACGTATTTTTGATGGGCTTTATTGATTTTTCTATTTTCATGTTACATTCTGTATCATGAAATGAATCTGTGCCCCATTATAACATCTTTTTTCAATGCCAAAATCAATCCCATCCCAACTTCTTGTAGCTCGATCATATATGGGGAGGTCTACAAGTACAAGATACCTCTGAATACTGCATCTTGCTCCATCCCAAGTTGAAAGCAAGGTTTGAAAATGGGTCATAGCCATAGGCTAATAATGCAACCAAGTATTTAAGGAATTAGCCTATGGAATTCAGCCTTGGAGTTCTTCCAACACCTCTGACTCGATCTCTTCCATAATGCCTACACTAACCGACACATCTATACACAGACTCACCACCTTCCATTTTGTAGGATGGCTCCAGTTTTCCTTCAGTAACTTTGCTGGCCAGTTGGGTACCAAAAAAAAAAAAAAAAAAAAAACTTTGCTGGCCGGTCTTCTTCTGGTATCTGGTCAGCTTTGAAACTAGGAATTGGTACTGTCCGAAACTTCTCATTTTCAACATCCAAATTCCATGCAGAGGTTGGCTTCTATAGTTCGACTAACATACTACTGCAAAATTTAACCTCTATGTAAGCAAAGATGTTCAACACTGTTGTTCACTCGTGTTGTTCACTGTTTTTCCATCAAGTTGTTTATAGAAATTGCAAATTTGTATTTTACATGTATAAAAGAAACATGACTAGCCGGTATATGCTTTCAAGTGCTTGCTAGAGGATTCAAATTTGTATATTATTCAGCAGAAAGAAAAAACCCAACGGTGATGCAATCACATTTAGGTTATATATTACAGGCTTTAAAGAAAAAAATAGACCTAACTTTTAAGAGGAAAATTCATAATGGTAGAAATTAGACATTGGTTTCTCATAAGTTTTTTGCGTTGAATTGCTTTACTGCAACCACATGATTGGGTACCATATGACCACCATAGCTGCAATATGTTGGATCATTCTGCTTAATTGTCAATCACCTATTGAAAACAGAACACAAACATATTAATAAGCATTCAGTTTACTGGGATCAATTGAATTAAGATGAATATGATGGAAATGCAAACAACAATGACTGAAAAAGTGAGCCATACTTTTGAGAGGAGACACCATAATGCTGATACAGTACACATATTTCATTCACAACCAAGACTAGTGATCTAGATTCCAAGATGAAGGCGGCGCTGTGGGAAGTGAGAAAGGAGAGATTTGAAAGAATATATTGATAGTTTAGGGTTTTATGGTGGAAATTAAATTACCAAAACTACCCTTGTATATATTCTAAGCATGGGCCGAGCCTCATTTTGTGATATCCATAACCGCTTCAAATGCTCCAACATATATATTTGGAGGTATTGTAATCTTCAAGGAAATAGCTCTGCACATAATGTTGGTTTGTTTAAAGCTCCAAATGCTCTTGTAACAACGAAACTATAGAGACGGGTAACTATCTTGTACTTCTCTGATACAAAACATTCCTGGGAAGGGCTTAGATTCCGCACATACTAAGATCCAACATTTCCAGATGGCAACAACCGGTGATGGACTCTGGTTAAGATATCTTAAACTCCAATTTTTTCAGGTAAAGATTCAATGTTTGCAAGCTAGATAGACTAGTGGTGGAATCAGGTAGTCCTTCAAGTGCCTTAATTATTATTATTTTTTAATGATCCAATGTCTTCAGGAAGCTTCTACATATCGGGATATCTTAATACCAACGTTTGCAAATGATAAAGAGCAGTGATGTCCCCATTAAGCAAGTACAGTCTCGTAATTCTTCTGGAGAAGTTCAATCTTCTATATTTCTCTTTGATTAGTCCTTCTGCTGCTGTATTCCAGGTTTGTATTCTTTCTCTTTTGATTGAACTGGTTGGTTAACTTCTATTTTGAGAGTCATGATATTATGCGCTTAATTTCTCAGGTAATCGTTGGGGCTTCTTATACAAAACAAGATATAAAATGGAACATTGAGAAGATTACTACGGCAGTTATTTCTTTAATTATGTTTCTATGTGTTTCATGTTCAAGTTCCATTCATGACGACGGAGGAAGAGTTTCTATGTGTTTCATGTTACACGGACTTTAAAGTTCTTAAGCTCCCATACAAAACTTTGAAAGTAGCTTCTATGTATATAGTTTTACCAAATGATCAAGATGGACTAGGCCAAGTGATAGAGAAGGTGAGTTCTGATTCAGCTGGCTTCTTAAGGAGTTGCAGTCAGGTATTTGGTACTTCCAAAGCTTAAGATTTTATTTGATTTTCAAGCAGAAAGAGTTCTTAAGGAGTTGGGTTAGAATTGCCTTTCGATTCGCGAAAAGCATAATTGACTGAGATGCTGATTGGTAATGAAGAATCCATTTGTGTTTCTGATGTGATTCACAAGTGTTTTGTTCAAGTTGACGAACAAGGAACTGAAGCTGCTGCTTCTACCGTCCGAGGTTGATTATTATCTTTGTGATGATGATTGTGGTTTTTATTCCCCTCCTGGAGTAACTTTCGTGGCCGATCATCCATTCATGTTTATGATTAGAGAAGAGAATAGTGGGGTAGTATTGTTCATGGGGCATGTTCT